>JAVTVY010026520.1:0-107358 GCA_036873755.1 Hanleya hanleyi | reverse complement strand
GTCCCATGAGAGACATTCAAACATGAACAAAGAGATGAGCCTGGCTCCAAACTGACCCAACAAAATTTCATTTGAACCTCATGATGAGCCATGTTGGAGAGACATTTTGCCAATATGAATACTTAACCAGTTACCATATCGTCAATTTCTGCGCGGATTTCCTTGTCCAACGCTCTGACTACAATTAAATAAATGCAAGGATTGATGAATAATTGAATTCAATTTACTTTCTGCTGGAGGGAAGCCCAAGCTTATCTTGTCAATTTCGTTCTTCATGAAATATACATCCAATGCCTGAGTGTTAACATGCTACTGTGTGATCATCTGTTACTGATCACAGAACACAGCCACAATCCATGCTGTGATGTCAGCTAACTTTGAATACGGAGACAAAAATTCTTCCGAATATTTTGAAGAAAAAAGAGTTTTCATTCATGGTGAGTAAGGTTTCCTGCCAAAATTTCTTCAAATCCGAGTCTGGCGCACACCTTCATGATTCTGTCATTATAAAAATCAGGCCAGATCGCAAAGAATCGGCTACATGTGCGGTTCACTTTTACTCACCACTTTGTCACAAGCCACTAAGATGGATGTGTCAAACTGTTCGATTTCTCAAGCTAAATTTACATGAATCAAAATATACTTTTACCATTGATCATGGATACATTAATTAAAATATACTTTTACCATTGATCATGAATACATTAATTAAAATATACTTTTACCATTGATCATGGATACATTAATTAGAATATACTTTAACCATTGATCATGGCTACATTAATTAAAACATACTTTTACCATTGATCATGGATACATTAATTAAAATATACTTTTACCATTGATCATGGATACATTAATTAAAATATACTTTTTTCATTGATCATGGATACATTAATTAAAATATACTTTTACCATTGATCATGGATACATTAATTAAAATATACTTTTACCATTGATCATGGATACATTAATTAAAATATACTTTTATCATTGATCATGGATACATTAATTAAATGTACTTTTATCATTGATCATGGATACATTAATTAAAATATACTTTTACCATTGATCATGGATACATTAATTAAAATATACTTTTATCATTGATCATGGATACATTAATTAAAATATACTTTTACCATTGATCATGACTACATTAATTAAAACATACTTTTACCATTGATCATGAATACATTAATTAAAATATACTTTTATCATTGATCATGGATACATTAATTAAAATATACTTTTACCATTGATCATGAATACATTAATTAAAATATACTTTTATCATTGATCATGGATACATTAATTAAAATATACTTTTACCGTTGATCATGGATACATTAATTAAAATATACTTTTACCATTGATCATGAATACATTAATTAAAATATACTTTTACCATTGATCATGAATACATTAATTAAAATATACTTTTACCATTGATCATGGATACATTAATTAAAATATACTTTTATCATTGATCATGGATACATTTGAAAATTGTGAAGACCTGAAGTTACATATTTAAAATTGGGATGTAATGGAATTACAAATTAGGTTTAATGGCCATTAATTATCTGATACTTTTGTTTTAATGGCACTTGAATTGTGTCTATTATTTTTTTGTAATAATGATCATTAATCTTGTAATTAATGAAAATTCATGTCAGGTAAGCCAAATATGAAGAAATTATGGAAAAATTACTGCTGTAGTGTCATTAACAAATCTGGATGGTTGTGAAGGTATGTGATAACTTCAGAAAGAATCACTGGTGATGATAACCATTAAAATGTCAAGGTTTTGGTCACATTATAGAAGATTATCATAAGGAAATATCAAAGTGGTTGCTCATGACCAGTTATAGTTAAGATTTTCTTGATTCTTTATGACAATGCCATCACCAAGATGAGCAACAAAGACTTTCTGCTGAATTGTGTTGGGATAAGATGGGTACATTTCTAGTCTGAACGCAAGAGTCCTTGAAGCAAACATGATTCACTATTTTTTTTTTTTTTTAACTTACTGAGAAGTCTTCGGTAAATTATCTGTTCAAAATCATGAACATACATACATAGGATAAATCCTATTTGTGAGGAGATTCTGGGCCAAATCCTATAGGGTTTCCTGAACGATCTTATAGATGTCAGGAAAATGTCCATTAGGGAAAACTCCAGTCAAAAATATGTCCATTTCAAAGACATTATAAAACAATTACTAGAGATATGGTGCAGGTATAACAACGCAATTCTTGCTTTAGAAAACCAGGCCATAGTCTATATCAGAGTATGAATTGCCAAACTTAGCCAAACAACCATTGACAACATTGGAACAGAGTCAATACAGAATTGATTTTGAATTTCACCAGTTAATTGGGCTCAATTAGTTTTGGTTTTCCTTTAAACACTGCATCCCACGTGTAATGGATCATCCCACGTGTAATGGATGATGCAGAGGTGAAATCTGATGATTGCTGACAATGATTATCTGTGATACATCTACTATTACCTGATATTACTAATGGTTGAAGCAGGTATGTACAATACCTATTACCAGATCCATCCATTGTTACTTACACAGCTATAATAGCCAGGTACAAGTACTCAGACAATAACACCACTCACCTACAGCCTCTATACAGGAAATTAGAATAGAATATGGTGTTACTCCATACAGAGATATTCTATCAGAACAAATCCACTTTTGTAGTCCAGCCGACATTCATCCACAAATAATCCACTTAACTGGCTTTGATTGCCAACATTTCCCTCAAAGTCCTTAAACAATCACATTTACTCATTTCCTATTTACCATGTAGCAGAATAATTGCAGGTCCGCCAAGAACACAATAGAGACATACATGTGCATGTTTGTATAGACCTCCATATATTATATAACCAAGTCACAAATACACAATTCACCATGGAATTATATAGGTGCATCAAGTCAGGCCAAATATATTCTATTAACTCATCAAACCATATCAACTATATTGTGTAAATAGATGATGTAACACCAATACTGAGGATGATAGACAGCCTAGAACTTCATGGAAGACTGGCAACTCCATACAAAACATTCCAACTGAGCACATTCAATCCAATCTCCATACTTGAAAAATTTAATTTCTATAAGCGAAGAGAGTAAAGCTCTCAAACTGGTGAACTTTGTATTCAGTTGAAGTTGCTGGCACATTGTGTACCAGTACATAATCCTATAGAATTGTGAGTGGCACACATTTAGATTTGTCTCATTTCCAACACAGGAAGGCAATAAACTGGCCACAATTACTTAACACCAGAGAAGATTGGAGTGAAATGTGTAATTTATCAGTGATGTCCCTCTTGTGTGTAAACATGTAATTGGGTGAAGAGAAGAGTTGAGAAGATTGTTTTGAGGGCTACATGTACATGTAGCTCTTATTGAATTTACAGCTACGTTTTAACAATCTCTTTCATTAGTACCAAGACAGAATGCCAATTTATTCTCAGAGATAACCAGTTATTTTTTCCATCTTCCTTGAAAATTTAATAGAAAATCCAGGATTATTGATATTAACGGCTGGGGAGGGCACTCGATAAATCGTTTATTCGCTTTGGAGCTGAAGGATCATCAACGTAAACGAGCATAAAGAAACGTGTGTAAAACCCAGTCAATTACATGTGCTAGCCGGTGTGTATATATGGGTGTAGTGTAAATTACCGAGGCAATCATCGTGAGGATAGCGTGTTCTCTAGCTCCATCAGCTAGTCACCAGAATAACCAATAATCACAAGGAAAATTGATGAGGGGAAAAACAGAAAAGGATTGAATCAGTTTGTTTTGCTGGGACCAGTTACAAACAATAGCTATTGGGTAAAGCTGGGAACAGTTATAATGGGAGGTTGTCTCAGGTCGTCCCGAGGATCGTAAACCTTCAGCGAGATCTGCCGGAGGGAAAGTTATTGAGATCGTAGGCATGTCAATAAAGTGCTTTTCTCATACCTCAAGGGGCCCATTGGTGGCTGCTAGCTTCCTGACAGCCCTTCTCCAGTCATCATTAGAGCCTTACATGGGACAGATATTGTAATCACAAACTGCCTGCCCCCGTCTTTAATACCTTATTTTGCCTCTCGTTGGCTGCGGCGATTGTCACTGATTAAAATTCAGACCGACCAGGGCCTGGGGTAGTGTAACAAAGAACTGAGGAAACACACAACATTTAGTATTCCTGACCGAGTGGCTGCCTCTATTGTGTGGCGGTATCAACTACACCAATTTCATAAAGTATTGATTAGTAGTGGGACATTAGTACCCAGCATGTAGACACGGAGCGCTGCAAAAAGCCTTTAATTCAGAGAGAATTTCTACGGGGCCAGTCTTCAGTGAATTATTTCCTTTTGGACATGATTAAACTTTTGCTCCGCTGGCCACACTTAGTGGCAGGTCTTTATGTGAAACAGTCAAATCCAATGTAATACATCACCGATATTGAGAGAAAAGTAGAATTGTATTAGGTAGTGTGTTTAGAGAGACGCTCAGAACAAACTGTGACATACAGACTGTGTTAGGACCCGTCTGAGCTCAGCACTGACACGGGCAAGATTAATATCACCTCCCCGACTTAAGTGGTACATTGTAGGCTTGTTCTGGCTACATCCTCTAGCTGGTATAATCACCAGAAAACAGGAAATGAGCCCGCAATAAGGAACAGCTATCGACCCCAAACCCAGCGTTACTTCTCAACATGGAACAAAAGTAGAGAGTTTCGGCTTTGTTCTCCAAACATGGTATGATCGAAGCATGGACAAAGTTCCGCTATTATCGCTGTCCTTCGGCAGACGTGGGCCACAATACTTGACAAAAAGGGCTGCGAAACTTAAGTGATCGATAGAAACCAAAAACTTCCCAATACCCTTATATGGTTCTTTGGTTCATAAGATTCTATTCAATCACAGAGAAATGTGATACAGAAGAAAAACAATATTCAATACATGTTTGGTCCTATATCATCTAATTTATATAGTATACTGCACATTTTTTTAAGCGTTTAAATATAAACAGGTTAGCACAGAATGTCATTGGTTACTTATCCAATAAATGAAAGCTTTACTAGTAACTTCATTACAGGTTTGGGATCAGATTTGTTTTCAGTTCACTAAACTAAACACAGAGGAAGTTATTTATTTTAAGGATTATTCAGAAGGATTTCATCACTGAATCCGCTAGCCTAGTTTATCTTCACTGGTGTACAACCCATAATTCAGATGGGGAAAGAAAGCCAATGTTAGCATGCGCACTATAGAAAATACCAATGTTAGCATGCGCACTATAGAAAATACCAATGTTAGCATGCGCACTATAGAAAATACCAATGTTAGCATGCGCACTATAGAAAATACCAATGTTAGCATGCGCACTATAGAAAATACCAATGTTAGCATGCGCACTATAGAAAATAAATGTATGTGTAAGGTTGATTAGTTTTCAGGAACTCCACTTTCCTATTCAATTACTGTATATTATTCTAATGTTATACATGAAGAACTAGAATTGGTGGACAAGGATTGGATTACTGAAACATTTATATCTCTATTTATAAATAACAGCGACCAGAAATATTGTTTTATATTTGAATATCTCAGAATCTCCCAGTGACATCCTTTATCCAGTACACACTGAGTGAGAATAAAGAACAAATATGTAAGTAACCATGGTAACAGTGACCAGGAATATTGTTCTATATTATTATATTTATCGTGATGGCCTTCCAACTAAAAATTTCCCGACCCCCATTGGGCGTCAGATGCCTTTTGATTAAAAACACACAAACAAACAAACACACAAACGGTTTAGTAAATTATAGTTAGATGTACATGTATTGGTGTAGAATAACAAAGAACATGAAAATCTAACTTTACAGAAATTGTTCAATGTATCCGATTATTTTGATCCCTCAGAGTCATGACTGCTTCATTTGACATTCACCTGACCAGGTTATGACTGCTTCATTTGACATTCACCTGACCAGGTTATGACTGCTTCATTTGACATTTACCTGACCAGGTTATGACTGCTTCATTTGACATTCACCTGACCAGGTTATGACTGCTTCATTTGACATTTACCTGACCAGGTTATGACTGCTTCATTTGACATTTACCTGACCAGGTTATGACTGCTTCATTTGACATTTACCTGACCAGGTTATGACTGCTTCATTTGACATTTACCTGACCAGGTTATGACTGCTTCATTTGACATTCACCTGACCAGGTTATGACTGCTTCATTTGACATTTACCTGACCAGGTTATGACTGCTTCATTTGACATTCACCTGACCAGGTTATGACTGCTTCATTTGATATTTACCTGACCAGGTTATGACTGCTTCATTTGACATTTACCTGACCAGGTTATGACTGCTTCATTTGACATTTACCTGACCAGGTTATGACTGCTTCATTTGACATTTACCTGACCAGGTTATGACTGCTTCATTTGACATTCACCTGACCAGGTTATGACTGCTTCATTTGACATTTACCTGACCAGGTTAGGACTGCTTCATTTGACATTCACCTGACCAGGTTATGACTGCTTCATTTGATATTTACCTGACCAGGTTATGACTGCTTCATTTGACATTTACCTGACCAGGTTATGACTGCTTCATTTGATATTTACCTGACCAGGTTATGACTGCTTCATTTGACATTTACCTGACCAGGTTATGACTGCTTCATTTGATATTTACCTGACCAGGTTATGACTGCTTCATTTGACATTCACCTGACCAGGTTATGACTGCTTCATTTGACATTTACCTGACCAGGTTATGACTGCTTCATTTGACATTCACCTGACCAGGTTATGACTGCTTCATTTGATATTTACCTGACCAGGTTATGACTGCTTCATTTGACATTTACCTGACCAGGTTATGACTGCTTCATTTGATATTTACCTGACCAGGTTATGACTGCTTCATTTGACATTTACCTGACCAGGTTATGACTGCTTCATTTGATATTTACCTGACCAGGTTATGACTGCTTCATTTGACATTTACCTGACCAGGTTATGACTGCTTCATTTGACATTTACCTGACCAGGTTATGACTGCTTCATTTGACATTTACCTGACCAGGTTATGACTGCTTCATTTGACATTTACCTGACCAGGTTATGACTGCTTCATTTGACATTTACCTGACCAGGTTATGACTGCTTCATTTGACATTTACCTGACCAGGTTATGACTGCTTCATTTGACATTTACCTGACCAGGTTATGACTGCTTCATTTGACATTTACCTGACCAGGTTATGACTGCTTCATTTGACATTCACCTGACCAGGTTATGACTGCTTCATTTGACATTTACCTGACCAGGTTATGACTGCTTCATTTGACATTTACCTGACCAGGTTATGACTGCTTCATTTGACATTTACCTGACCAGGTTATGACTGCTTCATTTGACATTTACCTGACCAGGTTATGACTGCTTCATTTGACATTTACCTGACCAGGTTATGACTGCTTCATTTGACATTTACCTGACCAGGTTATGACTGCTTCATTTGACATTTACCTGACCAGGTTATGACTGCTTCATTTGACATTTACCTGACCAGGTTATGACTGCTTCATTTGACATTTACCTGACCAGGTTATGACTGCTTCATTTGACATTTACCTGACCAGGTTATGACTGCTTCATTTGACATTCACCTGACCAGGTTATGACTGCTTCATTTGACATTTACCTGACCAGGTTATGACTGCTTCATTTGACATTTACCTGACCAGGTTATGACTGCTTCATTTGACATTACCTGACCAGGTTATGACTGCTTCATTTGATATTTACCTGACCAGGTTATGACTGCTTCATTTGACATTTACCTGACCAGGTTATGACTGCTTCATTTGACATTTACCTGACCAGGTTATGACTGCTTCATTTGACATTTACCTGACCAGGTTATGACTGCTTCATTTGACATTTACCTGACCAGGTTATGACTGCTTCATTTGACATTTACCTGACCAGGTTATGACTGCTTCATTTGACATTTACCTGACCAGGTTATGACTGCTTCATTTGACATTTTGACCAGGTTATGACTGTTTATTTGATGTTTACCTGACCAGGTTATGACTGCTTCATTTGACATTCACCTGACCAGGTTATGACTGCTTCATTTGACATTTACCTGACCAGGTTATGACTGCTTCATTTGACTGCTTCATTTGATATTTACCTGACCAGGTTATGACTGCTTCATTTGACATTTACCTGACCAGGTTATGACTGCTTCATTTGATATTTACCTGACCAGGTTATGACTGCTTCACTTGACATTTACCTGACCAGGTTATGACTGCTTCATTTGATATTTACCTGACCAGGTTATGACTGCTTCATTTGACATTTACCTGACCAGGTTATGACTGTTTATTTGATATTTACCTGACCAGGTTATGACTGCTTCATTTGACATTACCTGACCAGGTTATGACTGCTTCATTTGACATTTACTCCCTGACCAGGTTATGACTGCTTCGATTTGACATTTACCTGACCAGGTTATGACTGCTTCATTTGACATCACCTGACCAGGTTATGACTGCTTCATTTGACATTTACCTTGACCAGGTTATGACTGTTTCATTTGACATTTACCTGACCAGGTTATGACTGCTTCATTTGACATTCACCTGACCAGGTTATGACTGCTTCATTTGACATTACCTGACCAGGTTATGACTGTTTCATTTGACATTTACCTGACCAGGTTATGACTGCTTCATTTGACATTTACCTGACCAGGTTATGACTGCTTCATTTGACATTTACCTGACCAGGTTATGACTGCTTCATTTGACATTTACCTGACCAGGTTATGACTGCTTCATTTGACATTCACCTGACCAGGTTATGACTGCTTCATTTGACATTTACCTGACCAGGTTATGACTGCTTCATTTGACATTTACCTGGCCAGGTTATGACTGCTTCATTTGACATTTACCTGACCAGGTTATGACTGCTTCATTTGACATTTACCTGACCAGGTTATGACTGCTTCATTTGACATTTACCTGACCAGGTTATGACTGCTTCATTTGACATTTACCTGACCAGGTTATGACTGCTTCATTTGAAATTTACCTGACCAGGTTATGACTGATTCATTTGACATTTACCTGACCAGGTTATGACTGCTTCATTTGACATTTACCTGACCAGGTTATGACTGCTTCATTTGACATTTACATGACCAGGTTATGACTGCTTCATTTGACATTCACCTGACCAGGTTATGACTGCTTCATTTGACATTTACCTGACCAGGTTATGACTGCTTCATTTGACATTTACCTGACCAGGTTATGACTGCTTCATTTGACATTTACCTGACCAGGTTATGACTGCTTCATTTGACATTTACCTGACCATGTTATGACTGCTTCATTTGACATTTACATGACCAGGTTATGACTGCTTCATTTGACATTCACCTGACCAGGTTATGACTGCTTCATTTGACATTTACCTGACCAGGTTATGACTGCTTCATTTGACATTTACCTGACCAGGTTATGACTGCTTCATTTGACATTTACATGACCAGGTTATGACTGCTTCATTTGACATTCACCTGACCAGGTTATGACTGCTTCATTTGACATTTACCTGACCAGGTTAAGACTGCTTCATTTGACATTTACCTGACCAGGTTATGATTGCTTCATTTGACATTTACCTGACCAGGTTATGACTGCTTCATTTGACATTTACATGACCAGGTTATGACTGCTTCATTTGACATTTACCTGACCAGGTTATGACTGCTTCATTTGACATTTACCTGACCAGGTTATGACTGCTTCATTTGACATTTACCTGACCAGGTTATGACTGCTTCATTTGATATTTACCTGACCAGGTTATGACTGCTTCATTTGACATTTACCTGACCAGGTTATGACTGCTTCATTTGATATTTACCTGACCAGGTTATGGCTGCTTCATTTGACATTCACCTGACCAGGTTATGACTGCTTCATTTGACATTTACCTGACCAGGTTATGACTGCTTCATTTGACATTCACCTGACCAGGTTATGACTGCTTCATTTGATATTTACCTGACCAGGTTATGACTGCTTCATTTGACATTTACCTGACCAGGTTATGACTGCTTCATTTGACATTTACCTGACCAGGTTATGACTGCTTCATTTGACATTTGACCATTTACCTGACCAGGTTATGACTGCTTCATTTGATATTTACCTGACCAGGTTATGACTGCTTCATTTGACATTTACCTGACCAGGTTATGACTGCTTCATTTGATATTTACCTGACCAGGTTATGACTGCTTCACTTGACATTTACCTGACCAGGTTATGACTGCTTCATTTGACATTTACTGACCAGGTTATGACTGCTTCATTTGATATTTACCTGACCAGGTTATGACTGCTTCATTTGACATTACCTGACCAGGTTATGACTGCAACATTTGACATTTACCTGACCAGGTTATGACTGCTTCATTTGACATTTACCTGACCAGGTTATGACTGCTTCATTTGATATTTACCTGACCAGGTTATGACTGCTTCATTTGACATTCACCTGACCAGGTTATGACTGCTTCATTTGATATTTACCTGACCAGGTTATGACTGCTTCATTTGACATTTACCTGACCAGGTTATGACTGCTTCATTTGATATTTACCTGACCAGGTTATGACTGCTTCACTTGACATTTACCTGACCAGGTTATGACTGCTTCATTTGATATTTACCTGACCAGGTTATGACTGCTTCATTTGACATTTACCTGACCAGGTTATGACTGCTTCATTTGACATTTACCTGACCAGGTTATGACTGCTTCATTTGACATTTACCTGACCAGGTTATGACTGCTTCATTTGACATTTACCTGACCAGGTTATGACTGCTTCATTTGACATTTACCTGACCATGTTATGACTGCTTCATTTGACATTTACATGACCAGGTTATGACTGCTTCATTTGACATTCACCTGACCAGGTTATGACTGCTTCATTTGACATTTACCTGACCAGGTTATGACTGCTTCATTTGACATTTACCTGACCAGGTTATGACTGCTTCATTTGACATTTACCTGACCAGGTTACGACTGCTTCATTTGACATTCACCTGACCAGGTTATGACTGCTTCATTTGACATTTACCTGACCAGGTTATGACTGCTTCATTTGACATTTACCTGACCAGGTTATGACTGCTTCATTTGACATTTTACCTGACCAGGTTATGACTGCTTCATTTGACATTTACCTGACCAGGTTATGACTGCTTCATTTGACATTTACCTGACCAGGTTATGACTGCTTCATTTGACATTTACCTCAGGTTATGACTGCTTCATTTGACATTTACCTGACCAGGTTATGACTGCTTCATTTGACATTTACCTGACCAGGTTATGACTGCTTCATTTGACATTTACCTGACCAGGTTATGACTGCTTCATTTGACATTTACCTGACCAGGTTATGACTGCTTCATTTGAAATTTACCTGACCAGGTTATGACTGCTTCATTTGACATTTACCTGACCAGGTTATGACTGCTTCATTTGACATTTACCTGACCAGGTTATGACTGCTTCATTTGACATTTACATGACCAGGTTATGACTGCTTCATTTGACATTTACCTGACCAGGTTATGACTGCTTCATTTGACATTTACCTGACCAGGTTATGACTGCTTCATTTGACATTTACATGACCAGGTTATGACTGCTTCATTTGACATTCACCTGACCAGGTTATGACTGCTTCATTTGACATTTACCTGACCAGGTTATGACTGCTTCATTTGACATTTACCTGACCAGGTTATGACTGCTTCATTTGACATTTACATGACCAGGTTATGACTGCTTCATTTGACATTTACCTGACCAGGTTATGACTGCTTCATTTGACATTTACCTGACCAGGTTAAGACTGCTTCATTTGACATTTACCTGACCAGGTTATGATTGCTTCATTTGACATTTACCTGACCAGGTTATGACTGCTTCATTTGACATTTACATGACCAGGTTATGACTGCTTCATTTGACATTTACCTGACCAGGTTATGACTGCTTCATTTGACATTTACCTGACCAGGTTATGACTGCTTCATTTGACATTTACCTGACCAGGTTATGACTGCTTCATTTGACATTTACCTGACCAGGTTATGACTGCTTCATTTGACATTTACCTGACCAGGTTATGACTGCATTTGACATTTAGACCATGTTATGACTGCTTCATTTGACATTTACATGACCAGGTTATGACTGCTTCATTTGACATTCACCTGACCAGGTTATGACTGCTTCATTTGACATTTACCTGACCAGGTTATGACTGCTTCATTTGACATTTACCTGACCAGGTTATGACTGCTTCATTTGACATTCACCTGACCAGGTTATGACTGCTTCATTTGACATTTACCTGACCAGGTTATGACTGCTTCATTTGACATTTACCTGACCAGGTTATGACTGCTTCATTTGACATTTACCTGACCAGGTTATGACTGCTTCATTTGACATTTACATACCCAGGTTATGACTGCTTCATTTGACATTTACCTGACCAGGTTATGACTGCTTCATTTGACATTTACCTGACCAGGTTATGACTGCTTCATTTGACATTTACCTGAGCAGAGTTATGATTGATTAATTTTATATAAACCTGACCACAATACAATTTCCCACCTGTAAAAACAAGTCTTGGAAAGTAGAGAACTTTATCATAAATCTCTCAATTATCATCTCAAGGGAGACAAATCTGAAAGCAGTTCAGGGTGCCATCTATAAATAGATGTATTTATTACACTTAAGCCATCCTATAAAAAATGTTTGTTTGGTGTAATCCTATCTATCTATCAAGAAGATGGAGGCTCTACCCAAATATTTCCATTGGCATTATTGGAGAAAAGGTTTTTTTGGTAGTTTAATGCTTAAAGAATTACAATTATTATACCAAATAAATTACCAATTAAATTTTTAAGACAAAAAAATATTTTCCATACATACTTGTACCTACCCAGATTTCTTAGAGGACAGGGGGTGGGTTATGTGCAACAAACATTTATTTAAGGATGGCCTTAACTACTCCGTAAAATTGAGCAAAGATACAGGTTAGATTGAGGGTACTCACATACTGTTCCAGATGGGTGACACAAGAACATCAGTGATGACATCATTTCACCAGGAAAGGTAACCAGAACAGCCAGGTAAGTGTGATGACATCAGTTAACATCAGGGAAGGTTACCAGCACAGCCAGGTAAGAGTGATGACATCAGTTAACATCAGAGAAGGTTACCAGAACAGCCAGGTGAGAGTGATGACATCAGTTAACATCAGGGAAGGTTACCAGAACAGCCAGGTGAGAGTGATGACATCAGTTAACATCAGGGAAGGTTACCAGAACAGCCAGGTGAGAGTGATGACATCAGTTAACATCAGGGAAGGTTACCAGAACAGACAGATGAGCAAATAGAAAATCAGAGAGAAAACAAAACATTACAATCAATGATACATGCATATTTACATGTCTAAATAAAATAAGATACTTAATATGTACATAAGTTTTCCCTGACCCCTACAGGCACATCCTACAGGCACATCCTACAGGCACATCCTACACATCCTACAGGCACATCCTACACATCCTACAGGCACATCCTACAGGCACATCCTACAAAACTATACCATACTTCTAGCTAAATTCCATGTCACATGAACAGTGTAAATGATGCTCAAAATCAGCTAATTGATATCATGAGTAAAACATGGGATTGAATTCATTCAGAAATTGAGGAGAAAGAGTCAACAATGTCAAAAATGATTCTAGAAAAACTGAGGTATGTACATCGTATTAGGTAATGTGCAGCATCCAAAACAAACACATGCATACCATGGAGACGAAAGTTTGAGGATAAGTTTCTCGTGGCTGTCTGTAAAGGGCCACCTGGTGAGAGAACAACTCGAGCAATATGTAACTAATTTGTCGAGTGTCAGAGTGTACGTTCTGGGGACAAGTGTTTCACTAATAGGATAGGGAGAGGGTACAAGACCTACTCTCCCTCATGTCTGTCAGGTGTCTCATGTAAGGGCTGACATCGTGAGGTGTAAACACAGGTGTGAGCCCCATTACCCTCACCCCATGTACACCTATATATATTTACACATATAAACGCCCCTCACATAACAGGGGGTAAGAACACGTCTATGTGACCTCAACAGTCACTCCTCTCTCCCCTACAGCTAGTTTGAAAATATGGACAAACAGGGATCAACTGGAACTTCAAGAAATGTTTAAGATTGAAATGTGAAACTGAAAATCTATAGAAACATTTAAATTCAGGAGAAATCTGAAGATGAAATCTGCAACAGGAATAACATCATAGATTAATCTCAAAATGTCTACATGTATACAGTATGGAGCTTTCACCCACACAAAAAATAGTGAATACATAGTAGATAGGAAAGTAGTGCCAAACCCAGAAGTCAGTATTTCTACAACAGAGCCTAAATATACAAACCATTAGCTGTTTACTATTTGTAGTAGGCTTGTTTAATGTGAAGTGGTCACAGGTTTAATTGTGTTAGGGGAATTAGTAAGGTCTGTTCTCTGTGTCTGGGAACTGGTACAACAAGCCAAGTGCAAAACAATTAAATGTTGGAATCCTCTGAAGGACTCTAGCCCTCATGCATCTTTTCTTCACATCTTATGATAATGTTCTTTTTCCATGGATTTATTAATCAATTGTGAATTGTCATTCCTTATTATACTGGACTTCAGTCCAAATTCAGTATTATACAGCTACCTCACTTCCCTGTCATGCCTGTAAGCTGAAGAAATTGTTTTTGTTATGTTTCAGAAAATGACAATTCCTCAAAAAAAAAAATACCATTCAGTTAATTCTAAACAAAATTGATTGTTTTGTTAGACAAGCTCATTAGAATTAGACTCTTTTATTCATCAAAATGACTGAAAATAACAAAAATACTGATGGACTATTTTATAGCAAGACGAGTCATTTGTCCTGTTGCAAAACTCCAACAGAACATATTTCTTCCTGTTCTACAAATTTTATAACTGAATCAATATAATCTGGAAAGGTGACCTTTACTGGAGTTAACATATTTTTCGCCTGAAAGGAAGACTTTTCCAAAAAAGTGAACACATGTGGCTAAATCGAAGACAGAGGGTCGAAGGGCTTAATTGGGCTCCCTGTTGTTCTGTTATACATCAGTAAAATATGCCAACATCATCAACACACTATAGGTACAGCCTTTCAACTAAAGCAAACAAAAATGCTGAGAGAAAAAACACAGTGTCAGAAAAGAAAATGAGAGGGTAACAGGAGTAAAACATACACACATGTACTGAATAAACTCAGAGAAGGTGTGGAAGAGAGAGAGAGGAAGGAACAAGTGTACACATGGAAGATCTTATTACACAGGGAACCTGGGGGATACATGTGACTGTTCATGAGGACAGGATGAGTGATTCTAGTGGTGAAAATCATGTGATGAGTCAGTGCTCGTTCTTATTTCTCATCTCCAATGACATTTATTCAAATCATAAATTTTAGAACAGAAATGCTCCATGTCTGTAAAATTACAAATAGTCCATGGAAATTTATCTTTCAACTTTTGAATGGAATATTTTTTAAAGATAAATTTATATATACCGTATATATATATTTTTTTTTTAATGAAAAATAATGCCATTATCAACAGCCTCCATATATGAACGTATGACATTGTCCAAAATATTAACACCATTGTTCTATTCGTGGTAATTATCAACAGCCTTCATATATGAACGTATGACATTGTCCAAAATATTAACACCATTGTTATATTCATGGTAATAAAGCAAGCTCCCATCTAAAGAAAGAATGTGTGATATTTTACACATTGAAGATGAGAAAACCTGACAATTCTTGATAAATACGAAAGATTGAAGGGTCTAGGTGAACATGGTTGACATGCTGAAGTGTTGACATCACTCGTAACTCCTGAATATGTGTATAAATGATGGTGTCTGTATAAGGTCATTCTCAAGGACGATTACAAAGTATGATTCCATGTTCGTTTTTGTGTTGGACAACTGTTCCTTTATTTCAACACCATGATTCGCATTATAAGCACTGTGTACGGGTCGTCGCAAACTGGATAATGTAAGAACCTTGAGACGGGGAGATATCATGTGCACTGATACATTGAGAGGGGAGACACTTTCAGCCTCCTTCAGATGAAGAGCTCCCATGTGACAGGCCCTTATGAAGGTGTTGAACAGTTAGAGCAGACTGTTATCAAAGCCCACCTGAAGTAAGACCACCATATGGTCAGCCTTCTGAACACTTGAGCAGAATTCTATCTTTAATGATTACAGATCTTTAATATCTCATTATCACTCCATTTATATTATTAGCTAGAAAAGCGAGATAAGATTGAAGGACATCTTGGTGAGACACCCTTCAAAGGATCAGCTCCTGTAAAGTCTGCCTGTAACTGCCAGATTCAATATCACCATTAATACATGTATCACACTACAATATGGCAGTATTAACTGATAGGTCCACTTCTGAAACATTTCTTCTACAATGTTGAGCAAAGCTGCCATATATGTGCATACATTAAAAGAAGAAATACGTGTAATTATAGTGGACTGTTAAAGTGAAGAGCACATAATGTACCCAATGATTAACATAACAATAAAATACTCACACCCTGTTTACAGCCGCACACATGGCCAATATGAAAAACAACAGCAAAATAATTAATAATTGTTGATTACATAATATTTTATTAATAATAACTGAATAAATATTGAACAATACAAACATGTAAATGCGTTTATATTATCCAATAACTAATAAGAGTCCTGTAAACAGTTAATTGATTCTCTCTCTCTCTCTGTGACAATAACTTCATCTGTATGTATTAGGCAGTATTATATGTTGTACATCACCAATGTGACCAATATACATGTGTTAGCTTGGGTGTGGTTTACTTATTACACATGTATAACTAAATGGATAACTATGGAGATATGGTTAAAATATTCAATACTCCAGCTAAATACAACAATTGAACAGATGAGCTAGCAGAGGTAATACCCATAATCCAATTGTACGTACAAGCTGTCTGGCTGTTTAATAATGGCGGGATAGTTGGGACTGTCAACCGTAACAGTTCTCATTTCACATATTAAAGGTTTAATTGTGACAAGTCTAAGCGCACTGTAACATAGGCAGTGGTTAAATTCTAACCAAATGGCGACTAATCTCGTCTAATTCAGATTCAGCTCACACCCGGGCTGCCAGTAGGACAGCTGTATGGACCTGAGAGAGAACCATGTCACGCGGGGCCTTTTGTGTGTTATTGAGACATCAGCATCACAATTGGAGATTATTCTCTTGTGTATGGCTTCACAATGGCTGACTTCAATCTGAGCACTCTCTCCCTGTACGCTGCCTTTTGTCCTTCTCTTCTAACTTTGTTAAGACATGGACTTTGGTAGGGGATAGGGACACAATGGCCTGGTTTAAATAGCACCATAATAAGGGCTATCAGTCAACTGATTTGCTTTTCTATCTAAACGCCGCGCCTCTGATCTGGGCGCTAAATAAACAGAGAATCTACGGCAGCACAAACACTGCCAAACAATTTGAGAATTATTGACCAAAAGAAACTTATAAAAAGGTGCAACAGCAGGCGATATTCTTCTGCCTTTTCAACTGCCATCAATCTATCCAGTCAATATAACACCTGGGCTCCTGGTTTGCCCTGATGAAGCAATAATCTATGGTAGACCTCCACAAGAAAGGCAGTTAACAGGAACATTTTGAATCAGCCTATTCCACTGGGAATTCTGGATAAAATTCAGTGACAAGTTAACTCAGTAATTAGAAAGGAGAGTAGTTTATAGAACATTCCAGTCTCATTTTCACCTTGAACTTAATATTTTGAGTAGGGAGTTCTAACTTTAGTTTTACAATAAAACATCTAACTTTAACCTAATAGAGAGCCTAGTTTATCAGATGATTTCTCCAACTGATAGTTCATCAGAGTGACCATTATAAACAAAATTCTGTTAAATTTATTTATTTGATACATGGCAGGTGTGTTTGGTATCCTGATTATACATGTCATAAATGGTCAGATATATAAGTGTATCTGTTAAAATATACATGTGTATGGTATTATTTCAAACTAATATCAAATCTCGTTTTAGTCCCATAAATTTCAATAATATTACCAAATTAGTGAGTAACAAAATGTGTACTTCCATATCTGAAAACAATAACATTGCTCACTTCCTAATTTATATTTTCAAGAATTTATAACTTCTGAAGTTTGAACTTTCATGTGATGTTTTTGGTGATTTCTTTTCTGTCTTTGCTTCAACACATCAACTGAATGATGAATAAAAAATCAGGTATATAATTATCAATTTATCATTACTTGGACCACTAAAAGAATTTGACTAATTAACAATTAACAAAACCAATGTGATACACCTAGTATCACACTCTTACATTTTTGCTAAAGTGTCTTTCAACTTCTATTTCGCCATTCACAAACCATAAAAATCAGATAAATGGCCACTCATAGTGATAATCTATATATAAGTCATGTTGAGGTTGAATCTGTCTAGACTTGTATGACAGTTTTACATGTAGTAAAGTCCAGAAATCCTTTGTTTGAGCTCAAAAAGGTGGTCCAAACACTTAACGGTCCATTCAAATCAAAGGAGATAAGCATTGGAATCATTTCAGTTCTTCAGCTTGGCACTCAATTATTGATAACAGTAACAACATTGATAACAGTAACATTATTGATAACAGTAACATTATTGATAACAGTAACATTATTGATAACAGTAACATTATTGATAACAGTAACATTATTGATAACAGTAACATTATTGATAACAGTAACATTATTGATAACAGTAACATTATTGATAACAGTAACAACATTGATAACAGTAACATTATTGATAAAAATAACATTATTGATAACAGTAACATTATTGATAACAGTAACATTATTGATAAAAATAACATTATTGATAACAGTAACATTATTGATAACAGTAACATTATTGATAAAAATAACATTATTGATAACAGTAACATTATTGAAAATTGTCTTTGGTTAATATTCACAGGAATAAGCTGGAACCTTGTTATAAAATATAGTCATACTACTAAAATTCGTAAATTTAATGGACAGATGTTGATTTGTCGATATTATTTGTTGAGTTTACTAGAACTGGATTTCAGGCATTTGGAAGTTCATCAAGAATTGATCATTGGCTATCTAAGAATGAATGATCATACATCTGTGTGTACTTACATTGGTGATGTCCTGTAATTAATAACAGCATCGTCCAGAGGATATGAAAAATAGATTGGACAAATATTAAAATCTTCATCGTGAACAATTTTAATGTACAAAACATACAAATAATTGTTTCTTTCCTGCATGCATGCAAATGTGCAATGAAAATATAACTTTTTATGAATAAATTATATTCCTATGTACATTTCCCATAATTTTTTAAAACTTGTCAGGCAATTTTAAGATTCCAAGAGCAATAAAAATGATGAGTAGTCACTATGATGACTAAAACATAGCAGAATACAACATTACAGCACAGGTCTACAACATTACAGCACAGGAAACATTGAATTAGAGTGGGAATACTTTATTACCTCTTTTCAAATCAGCATTTAAAATTTCAAACCTTTCTTCAAAAAGGTTACAATAATTTGTCAGATTAGCTGGGTTGGCATTGATCATAACAGAAAATGATAAAGTATGGAACGCGACGCCCAATCATTGAGACTATTGACCCCGATTGCCATCACTTAAATATTTCTTAGCGCTCTGGCCGTCGCTTAGCAAAGGGAATATACCCATGAACTCCCCAAACAGTGCTCGCAGTCTGTTCAACTTGTCTTGCATGAAAGCCGTGAACTTTTGAATGACATGGGACAATATGTATGATTAGCAGCACCTCAGGACCATGTATTAGATGATCATTAAAATGAAATATACACGGGTGAAATCTAGTGGCAATGGAGTTTTCGCAGTTATTGTCCGACAATATATGTCAAGCAGAAGGCCAGCGTATCTGGAATGGTTCCCACAGAGGGAAGTGTTGCCTGGCAATGCCATTCTTGGATCATCGTCAAACTCGCTGGAGAGGCCAGTATATAGACTGTGTAAAACATGTGTATGTCACATAGCTATTGAAAGGAAGAGCATTAATGTAATGTGATAGATCACAAAGGTGTTTTACTGAAAGAGGATTTCCATTCAACTACTAGAACATTCTCAATGAATATATATGCAAGTATCGCTGCATTGAAAACAGCGGAAATTGCCAGATTTATATTGTGAGAACCCAATTCTAACAGCTACTAATGGACTATTTATTTTGCTTAACGTCACATGAAACACAACAATGACGGATGTGTTGAAGGCAGAGGAAAGAACAGCTCAAAGAAATGTGTCACCAATACAAGTATAACCTTTGCTATTTCATATATTTTACACCGTTTAATATCCAATCTATCTTGTCAGCAAAATGATAAATTAATGATTAGTAGATCAGAGATTATTTTTCTGAAAAAAACATCCACGAACATCCTGTTTACAGAAATCTCTAGAAAAAATCTACAATGTATCATCGTGCATAATTACATAACTCATTTAGATTTTGCAGGAAAACCTAAAGAGGTCTGTCCCATTAAAATGATGTGGAGTCTCCTAAGTATATACATATATACATGTATGTGAAGGATTCAATATACATGTACCTATGAACATAGTTATAGTGCGTCAATCCCTGGGAGAGGGACCTTCTAAATGTTACGATTTTAGAATATTTGGTTAATAACTCCAGAACTACCAATACAAGACTCAGAATTGACTTCTACACATCTATCTAATTGTAGAATAATAATAGCATTAAAAATATTTATGGCCTCATGAACAAATTCTAATTTCCAATCAATGACTTTTGAAAAAGAAAATGGTGGGGAAGGGAGTGTAATTTTGTATTTTATTTGAGGGGGAAGGTTGAAAATGGTGGGGAAGGGAGTGTAATTTTGTATTTTATTTGAGGGGGAAGGTTGAAAATGGTGGGGAAAGGAGTGTAATTTTGTATTTTATTTGAGGGGGAAGGTTGAAAATGGTGGGGAAGGGAGTGTAATTTTGTATTTTGGGGAAGGTTGAAAATGGTCTTATGTCAAAAAAAATTGATCCATTTTTAGCTTTAATAGTTGTCAGCAGGTAAATATATGAAAACCTTAAAACTAATTTCCCACACAATAAATTTACAATTATGAAGACTGTGATTGCTGTTGAATGAGATTTGTCATGCCATGACCTAATCCAACACAAGTCACGATGTTATTTTGATGCCATAGAAAAAAATTAAAAATAATATTCCAGGCTGGCTGAAGAAATGCGGCAGTGCCATCATTAAAAATATTTTGGCTGCGCGTAACCCTTCCTACAAAAATCTATTGGACTTTCTGCTAAAAAAAAATGTCATGGGGGCTAAAATTCTGATAATCTCCTTCAAATTTGAGTGGCCTGTACTAAAAACAATATTTTCCAACGTACCTACCCAAATTTCTGAGATAGGGTTGAGTTACGCCCAACAAACCAATTTTGAACGATGACACAGGTGGTGATGGGAAACTAGGCATTTGTTTTAAAGTGACTGAACACAGATGAAATATGAAAACAAAATATACCATTCTATGATCAACCCGAATTTGGAGGATCCAGGGGCAAAAAAAATATTCTTATAGATTTTAACTGTCCAACAATTTGATTAATATATATATATATATATATTATGAAAATATAATATATGCGAAACACACACATGCACAAATGATGGCCTTGATAGGACCCATTCTGAGAGCTTATTGATAATGGGTACAGAGAATCACAACAACAACAACAACATGCATGCTGTGGAAGCTTTTACATTCTATCAGTTCTGTCAGAAGAAAGTTTATTATTACTGTAAAACAAGTGCAGCATGTGTTCTAGGGGGAAATAAAAAATAGGAGAAAAAAGAGTAGGGAAAAAATAAGAATGGTTTGTTTAAGAGGAAAGCCCAGCAGTGACATCAAAGTGACTGTTGTGAGGAGAGGAGAGTTAGAGGAGAGTTTGGAGGGGGGAGTTTGAAGGGAAGCTGGGTAAACAATAACACAGCCAAAGATCTAGCCACCCATCCTCCTAATTGTGTCTGAGAGAGGAGAGAGTGTTCATGTTAGAACACTAGTTCAGTCAATACCTGTAATACATACTCTAAAAATACTTGAATGTCTACAGATTATTCACATGTACCAAATATTTATACACGTCATCAGTTTTTTGACTGAAAACACTGAGGGGTTTTTCCCCCTGTATTAAATTGAGTTTTCAAAAGAAAATCCACCCATTCAGAAAGTGATATTGATTTTCAAAAAAAAAATTAATGACCACCGTACCAGTAATACTGGTCAATATTAAAGGTTCAGAACTGGCTCAAAGAGGAAATGAAACTACATATAAGCTTACATCTGAGAAAGTTATAAAACTTTATACAGGTCAGCTGAGTATTTAAAATTCTGCTGATTTGAGATGTCGATAAACTTGATTTGAGTTTTGTAATAGTAGTAATATTGAGTTTATATAGTAAAATAACTTATCATGGCTGGTAAATTGAGTTTCTAATATACATATTCAGTTTTCAATTTTTTTACCAACCTGTTACCATGGCTACCGGGGGGTAATAACTGATTTACATGAATCCCTGTTGTACATGTACAATAAATGACTTACATGAATCCCTGTTGTACATGTACAATAAGTGACTTACATGAATCCCTGTTGTACATGTACAATAAGTGACTTACATGAATCCCTGCTGTACATGTACAATAAGTGACTTACATGAATCCCTGTTGTACATGTACAATAAGTTACTTACATGAATCCCTGCTGTACATGTACAATAAGTGACTTACATGAATCCCTGTTGTACATGTACAATAAGTGACTTACATGAATCCCTGCTGTACATGTACAATAAGTGACTTACATGAATCCCTGCACAACATGACTTACATGAATCCCTGTTGTACATGTACAATAAGTGACTTACATGAATCCCTGCTGTACATGTACAATAAGTGACTTACATGAATCCCTGCTGTACATGTACAATAAGTGACTTACATGAATCCCTGTTGTACATGTACAATAAGTGACTTACATGAATCCCTGCTGTACATGTACAATAAGTGACTTACATGAATCCCTGTTGTACATGTACAATAAGTGACTTACATGAATCCCTGCTGTACATGTACAATAAGTGACTTACATGAACTCTTTCATGTACATGAAAAATAACAAGTGACTTATGAATCCCTGCTGCACATGCATAATAAGTGACTTACATGAATCCCTGTTGTACATGTACAATAAGTGACTTACATGAATCCCTGCTGTACATGTACAATAAGTGACTTACATGAATCCCTGCTGTACATGTACAATAAGTGACTTACATGAATCCCTGTTGTACATGTACAATAAGTGACTTACATGAATCCCTGCTGTACATGTACAATAAGTGACTTACATGAATCCCTGCTGTACATGTACAATAAGTGACTTACATGAATCCCTGTTGTACATGTACAATAAGTGACTTACATGAATCCCTGCTGTACATGTACAATAAGTGACTTACATGAATCCCTGTTGTACATGTACAATAAGTGACTTACATGAATCCCTGTTGTACATGTACAATAAGTGACTTACATGAATCCCTGTTGTACATGTACAATAAGTGACTTACATGAATCCCTGACATTGTACATGTACAATAAGTGACTTACATGAATCCCTGTTGTACATGTACAATAAGTGACTTACATGAATCCCTGTTGTACATGTACAATCTATTACACAAGGTGACTTTGCTTTTCTTACTTCTCAACAACACTCCTTTTTTTGCATAAATAAAGCGCTCTATAACATAATTATTATGACTGGCTGCAAAAGACAACTAAACAGAGGATTCAGTTAATATTCATTTCAAAATATTGAAATATTCAAAAATATTATGGCACAGTGTGTAGTTTTGTTAGACAGTTGTAACTGATTTAAACAGAAGTAGTTTTATTCTCCATTCTCTATCATCACATGCAGATGTACCCACTCCTCGAGAACCTCATCGTGATGTAATTATTCAGATGTTCATGAAATAGATATGCAGGTATATGTTGACCCCTGACCCTGGACTATTACCACCCTATATTGGAGATGTGACAAGGGTGAAGAATTAAGGACTTTATGGTACAGATGTGTAGATACATGTATATGTTGATCCCTGACCCTGGACTATTACCACCCTATATTGGAGATGTGACAAGGGTGAAGAATTAAGGACTTTATGGTACAGATGTGTAGATAGATATATGTTGACCCTACACATCTATAGAGAATTAAAGACTTTACGGTATAGATGTGTAGGTATATGATGACCTCTGATCCTGGACTATTACTGCTCTATGCTGGAGATGTAACAAGAGTGAAGAATTAAGCTCTAGTCCCAGCAGGTTTCCAACATTCAGCATATTTTTCTCCATACAAATTGGTCAGCCAGAAAAAAAATGTTATCTGCTGGTAACTGGAGATGTCACTGTTTGACAGTAATTGACATTTGATAAGGTATGATACATCCTTTAGACAAAAAA
Source organism: Hanleya hanleyi (assembly GCA_036873755.1). Classification (NCBI taxonomy): domain Eukaryota; kingdom Metazoa; phylum Mollusca; class Polyplacophora; order Lepidopleurida; family Hanleyidae; genus Hanleya; species Hanleya hanleyi. Next base: position 82,473 of record JAVTVY010026520.1, on the reverse strand, counting down.
CCAACAGTCGGTATATAGGGGTCCATTGATAAGGTATGATACATCCTTTAGACAAAAAACCAACAGTCGGTAGGGGTCCAAACTGACGAGGTTTTCTTGCAAGTGAATTCGTGTATTTTCCGTGTAGCTGAACATTTCAACATAACTAAGAAATAATTGCTTCAATTTCCCAAACCTGTTTTTTTTTTGTCAATGAGTAGAACCAAATCATAGGACATGGCTGTAAATAGAACATTTCTCACATGGTACCAATTTTAGGCAGGACATCATTCAAAATATAACATATATAATCAACAGTGAGACCACGAAATAGATGCAAAGCCAATAGAAATACCAAGGAATTTTACAAATAGATTTGTTCGGAAATGGTTTGGCTTAGCGATTTGAAAAGAGCTCAATGGCTTCAAAATATGCCCGTACATGAGTACATTCATCAGGACTTGTTATATCATTGAAATGACAATTTTAGGAATTACCAGTTGGTCCTGCCCAGTCATCCTCAAACAATGCACAGAAAATCTTCACTTGTCCTGAGCAGGAAAATATTATTGTATTACATACATGTATATGATATAGTTTTCTAGATGTTAAAGGGGCAGCATTCTGGGAGAAAATGAGGAGTTTTTGGTAAATTTCAAACTTACATTTTCATTTTTGTGGTAGACTTCATGCACCATTGACACACGGAAAATATCTCTAAATATTAAGTTTCTCTAATAAACTATAATATAAACCCTCACCTGAGAAAAAACAATGTGTACCAAGTTGCAAAGGAATTGAGCAAAAACTCTAAAACAAATCTAAGTTTAGTTGTGTTCATGATATCAGAGAATTTTTTCAGTAGGAAATGTCACATGCTTATGCAATCAGGGTTTCGATATTGTGTACCAACATTTAAAATGATCTGATGAAAACTCTAGGATTAGTTGTTTTTGATTATTTTTGAGTATTTAGGGGGCGTAAATCCAGAAAATAATATATAGCCGGACGTTCAAAATCTCACATGCAGCTCCTCAAATGGTTACAATAGTGTGTACTAAGTTTCAAAAGAATTGAGTGAGAACTCTAAGACTACTTGTGTTCAAGAGAAAAGCTAACAGATGGACAGACAACACCATGACATAATTACATCTATATTCAAAATTGACTAAGAGAAGAGATCATTAAGAAATAGAACTTTGAAGGGTCATGAACAAAGGTGCATACAAGTGGAGTTTACTTAAAATGATAGCAATCTGTGACAAATGTCTGAGAACATCAACAGTCTGTGACAAATGTCTGAGAAGGTTAACTTCTGGTCATAGTTTATGTCACCCCTGAGGGAGGAACAATGAAGAAGGTTGAAAAGATTGCGGCTTGTAAGACCTCCACAGCAGGAGCCAAATCATCAGTCCATTATACCTTTCACCAAGGTCAGGATTTTATGGGCCGTTTGAGCTATCTTTGGTCTTTATCTGGAGTTCACCATATTAATCATATCTCAGTACTTGATAAATCAATTAAACTGAAGGAAAACAGTAATACCTGGATGTTACCAATCTGAATTTTCAGTTCCTTAAATCTATAATGTGTTGTTATTTTCTCTAGTACTTCAGAAATCGAGGTGTTTCTAGGATTCCAATTCTAGTTCCGTGGTACAGGCAATTAAAAGGCAAACAACTCTGCACATTACTATATAGATTTGTGTTCCTGTTGAATATAACATATACTACCACTATATATGGTTATTGCTAGAATATTCCTAATATTCCTACAGATATTTCACACTCATAAATTATCCCAGCATATTGAATGTAGCCCTTTGCTCACATAACAAATGGGGCTTTTGTTATACAGGAGTGAAAAGGCAGAGGGCATAAGTTTATTTAGAGCAGCTGTCATGGGACAGTGTGAGGGCCTCTATTGCTGGCCCTGTATCCATTCAATGACATCCGCTAACCATGTTCTACCCTGTCTGGACAGGACCCGGGTTTGTCTCGACCAATCACCTTTACAATACATCCTCAACAACGCTGAACAACTCTCAATACATGCCCACCACACACGGTGGACCTTCGCATTTCTCAAAATCTCGTCTTCTGCACATTAATTTAGAATTAGACGCTGTCGTGAAATTTAATTTGCACATGGGTCTAAGCAGGGTATAAAGGGCTGGTTGTGCCGTTTGCTAATCTCTTCAGGAAAGTTAATGCCCCGCTGAAGACCTGTGTTGATTTCTCTGAATAGAGGAGACAATGGCGTGGCAGAAAAAGGTGAGACTGTCCGCCGACTGATAAGACCTCATTACGGCTAAGACAGCTGGTCAAAATAGAGAGAAATCGTCTCTTAATGCCAAACACTTAATAAAGATCCTATCCCTAAAAACGGGCGGCAAGCTTTGGGCTTCTCAGGCCAGTTACCCTTACTCTCACACTAACTGTTAGGGAATCTTTGATGATATGTAGAAATTGATTTCGAGCTCAGCCGCTAATGCACGCCTAAAATCAAACACATGTAAGAGAGAATTTTACGAGGAAACGGATGAGAGATCGATGGGTTTGAATGGGTGGTACGGGCAGCTGTACACTTGTCCATTTCCACGACTGTAATCTGTCTTCATGCTAATTCTTTCACAGTTACTGTGTCAAATTTCCTGCAAACCCGTCAGCTGATGAAGTAATTCAATAAAGGAGACGTGCAGTGAAATGTACAAGCCCATCTAAACAGCCTATTGGCATGAAAAAAGAGGCTTTCAACCACTTCCCCCCAAAAGCCTAACAAGAAAGTGAACGGAACGTCCGCCGTGGTCCGCCTCATCTGCTTCACTGATCCAGTTAACAGAGAGAGTCGGGCTAATAGAGAGAGAGAGTCGGGCTAATAGGGAGAGAGCCAGGCCCGAGTGTCGTCCAACCCCTCTCATATGTAGTTACATAAAGGTGTGAAGGCGACCCTGGCTATTATTTGCAAGCCCCGAGTAGAACAAAACGGAAATGGCCTCCAACAAAAACAGGAGTCAGTCACATTGGTGGACACATTAGCAAGACAAGCCTCACTAGGTACATGTATGCTTTAAGTGGTTTTCACATGCATAAACACCACTTAAAGTTAACCTTCTATTGAAACACTGACCAGATTAACATTAACCAACATCTAACATACATGTATTATAACTCAAATTAAATTTAACTTTGGAAGTTTTCCATGACATGAATGTATAGTCTAAGTTTGGAGATGAGAGAGCAGTCTCTGAGTTTTGATAATTAACACAAGGCTGTTTGTTTGCGTATAAAGACCTGATTTTCAAAATGATTCAGTTAACTTTTGGATATCATTTCAGTATTACAATGAACTGAGAAAAATATAAAATCTTCTTAATCACAAAAACACTGTTATACTATACTATACTATACTATACTATACTATACTTGTACTTCTAGCTAAAACACTGAGAATTAAATTGTTTTTAATGCTCTATCCAGCTGCAGTGACAGTATTGGATTATCTTTGTGAACATATCAGTACAGAAATGATCATATTAAATCTATCACTAATAGTCATATCTGATGTGATCAAAAACTGGCTGATCAAAAATTGGGTGATCAAAAACTGGGTGATCAAAGCCTGGATGATCAAATCAATTGCTAATAAATGCAGCCAGAAATTCGTGAAAAATGTTGGATGGTCGATTTATAAATTTCAGCACTTTGAGTGGTTTTGTTGTCGTAACTCATTGTTGTGTGCAACTGGAAGTAGACATTTCAACTATAACAGTCCAAGTTGTTACGGTAATTCCCCTAATAATTCAATCACAGGAAGTTCACTTTGCAACTCTGTTATTCAAACACAGAGAAAAAGTAACATTCCCATCCTTCATTCAAATTGAAGAAAAGTCATATAATGACAAAACGGGACATGTTGTAGCTGGTGCCATCAAGAATATTTCCAGATGAAAGCCATTTTTGCTGCACTTCCGGTGATCGAATTATTAGGGGAATTACCATAACTGTAACGTATCAAAATTAGTTGGATCATCATTATAGATACAGTTTGAGAGAATTTAATATTGGATCTTTTCTACAGAACAGTTCATTGATGAGAAGTACCCCAATTATGATAGTCATGCAGATTTAATGTCGATTAGCATAAGTGAGTGAGTGAGTGAGTGAATAGGATTTAACGTCGCTTTCAACATTATTCCAGTCATATCGCGACGAACCAACTAAGCACCACCCAGCCAAGAAGGCGTTCATGCTACTTCGAAAAAAAAATCTTTGAAGCAGCATGGAACCAGACCCCCTCCATCCACCGCATAAAACACTGAGGACAGCACATAAGACACAGACAGGACGCTTACATGGTGCAATAAAGACAAGTGATATTAGAGTGCTAGACATCACATTATCAAGTTCCTGTTGCTTCTCAGCAAAATGCACTGAAGCAACAGGAACCCCCATGCCCACCCAATCACCCACCGATTAGCATGATCGGGTTAAGGAGAAACTGTTTGTTCCACACAAGCTGATGAAAGCTGATGTTTGTACTGTTATGTCAAAAATAAATTAGAAATATATCATTTCCATGGAATGCTGTAATTATTAATTGATGTCCAGCTTGTCTACACCCATGATAGTGGTGTCATATCTTCTTGAACAATATATTACTGTGACCTTTCTCTTCTATCTCTATAAGAAAGAACAGGAGGGTGAGACACACAAAACTACATAAAGGTTACATTCAAGCATCACCAAATCATAGCTTATTACACCAAAAAAGGGGTAAAAAAATCTGTAAAGGGGCATAACTTTGGTTCGAGCTATTTTCAAAAGGCATCTGACTAATAATTAGATCAGTAAGTTTTCAAAATTTGGTAGCTGTATCTCAAGCAGTTTTGCCTGAAATGCGGCAATGAACAGACATACACGATGACAACAATACCCCCAGGCCAAAATGGCTGAATGGTAAAAAACGTTAATTACTCCAGTGTGACAAGCCTACTTCAAAAGCATGTTGAGTACTGGGAAAAAACTGAACATAATTATACTCACACAGAACAAGACAGTATAATACTCACACAGAAATATACTGAGTATATTACTCAACAAAACAACACTAGGCATAATTCTCGCACAGAACAAGACTGAGTATAATACTCACACAGAACAAGACTGAGTATAATACTCACACAGAACAAGACAGAGTATAATACTCACACAGAACAAGACAGAGTATAATACTCACACAGAACAAGACTGAGTATAATACTCACAAGAACAAGACTGAGTATAATACTCACACAGAACAAGACAGAGTATAATACTCACACAGAACAAGACTGAGCATATTTATACTCACCCTGAGTTTAACCAATGATGGGTTATGTGAGAGAAGTTTAGAAATGGGATGATAATCTGCTGTACAACAAGTCAACAACCATTCCTTCTCTTTGGGTCCCAGCTGACAGAGAAGAATACAACACAAAAAATCCTACTTAGAACTTCAAGAGATTTTCTGAGGATTTAGATTTACTGTTTTCAGTATTTGACAAAAATATATTTTATCCAGCATACATTTCATTTCAAATTTTAGCATATTAAAGCAAATTATAATAACTTAATGAATTATTATATTAGTATTTTTGAGTCCAATAAATATCTCATTCATTCGGACATCTTGTAGAAGTATTTAGGATATTTCCTGACAGAGGTCAATAAGTGCTTTCCAACCACTTAGAAAATGTACAAAAGCCAAATTGTTCCTGAATGTAGATCATTATCAAATTATATGTATGGAGAGAGTGAAGTGATAGAGTCAGTGTCTAATACAGGACTGTTTACCTCAGACAGATCTGTGAAAAGTGAATAGGCCTTAGACAGGGATGCCCCCTGGCCTAAACACTCTAACCATATATACAATCAACAGGTCAGCCCCACACAATAGGATGATGTTATCACTGAGCTGTGGTCACTTACCGTTACAAATCCAGACTGACTGTCTTCCTCCCCTTCCCTGTCCCGATCTTTACCCTGTCAACATGAAAAAACAGAGTAAATATGTGTAATTATGTGATGATAAAAGTCACTAAACTGTCACTCAAGTAATCTTGAAGTACATGTACATGTACATGTAATCTTAAAAATAAAACAAATAAAACAGTATTTTAGTGGAATGTTTCCTGTTTTGGGATTTTTCTGTCAGGAAGTACACCTGAACAATGCACACACAGTTCTGTTACAATCAAACCAATTACATGTAGACTACTATCTGCCTGACAGATTTTGTGCAGTTTCATTATCGTTCTATTGTTTGTTGGAAATTTATTTCATCAGTGAATATTGGTTCTTATTTGATATTGAATATATACATGTAAAAGGAATTCATGGAATGAAAAGGACCAATATGTAATTTGATGAGCAGGGTAATCAGTTACTTAATATGTGGACATAGCAAGAACCTTGGTTGGTAGCATGTAGGGAGCACTGTGGGGGGAACCTTGGTTGGTAGCATGTAGGGAGCACTGTGGGGGGAACCTTGGTTGGTAGCATGTAGGGAGCAACTGTGGATGTCCCATCTAGAATATATTCAGATCATCCTACGTATTTTATATCAGAATAATATTATGATAATGAACATGAAATGGAATAATTATTATATCCTCAGTGTAATATTGCTGTAATATTGCCTGCACATTATGAGTTGAGAGTGAGATATACAGTACTATAAACATGTCACTGTTTATGTGTACAATGTATGCTACCACAAACTCTTCCACCCAAGAAACAAAGAACTAAATGTGGCGAGATGTCACCACCACTGACATGCTAGACTAAATACAAAGAATTATGGGCTTGGTTGACAGACAGACAGACAGACAGAACGACAATCTACCTGCTCATTGGGGTCCCTCTGATGCCAATCTGGGTGACTTTGTCAGAAAGAGTTAAGCACAGACATGAACAAACACAATAGAGGTCAGGTTATACATCAGCATGTACGGTTATCTCAGGCTATAGCTGTGCAGTTAGATGTCTGATTGCATATCATTAGTACTATAGGTATGTTCACTGGTGCTATGCCATTCACAAGCAGGTAATTACTAGACCGAAACTGAGGACTGAATACCTAAACTATTATAACTTTTTAAACTGACAGCGACAGAGACAAATGAACTGACAGACCTTATTTGGCAAAACAAATATAAAGAATTTTATTACCATATGAAAAATTTTAAAAAACTCATGTGAATCATTTACTAAGATTGGAAACGGTAGCATTCCTTGAGAAAGTACCATTGAGTTGATGGTGTTACAGTACTGAGTGTGAACAAAGCATGTGATTTGATCATCATGGTGTACTATGATTATTAAGGACTACCTACATGTAGCTACATTTATTGATTCTGCAGTCAAAGAAGATGATTAAGAGTGACAAGTCACATTGGAGATTGTTGGCTATTGCAAAATAATGTTTCTTGTGAGAATACCTCTCACATGAGGTGGATCATTTAGCTAGACCAATTCTATTTTTTGTATCACAGGAGGATTTTATTAGGTTTTTTTTTTTTTTTTAAGATTGCAGGTGATTCCATTTTGACATTATGGACAGGGCCAGAAGAGTGGAAACTCATCTATTTCCAGAAAGAAAGGGACAAACTTCAAATGTCCAGTTTTATTTAAATTTTTCTTACTGCCTCCAATCTTGAAAAAAAAAAATAATCTGGTGGTGAAACAAAAAATGAAATTGGTGTGACCTCAATTATACAATACATGGGCCAGTGATATACAATACATGGTCCAGTGATATGGAGGGTCAATTTTGGTATCAACTATAATATTTTTTAAGATGTGCTGTTTGTAGAAAAACCAGTTAGAACTGATCCAGGATGATACTGAAGTGCATACATTTGGTCTCTGGTAATAGTATAATACTTGAATGTGCATGAAAACTGATTGATGTATATCTCATATCTTAATGAGCCAGAAATAGTCAGATAGTGTAAAGCTACATGACTGCGTACGATGATCAGGAAATATGAATGAGCAATAAGAGAGCCACCGTGCATAAAGAATCCATGAAACAACAAAAACTGGCTCTTTTTACTGATTGACCCTTTGATAGACAGATATGATATAGACAGGTACGAACATGTTAGCTTTGATCTATTTCTGTTCCTATCTTAATCATAGAAGGTTATCATTAAATACCCACACGCCTCAACGCACGCCTCAACGCATGCCACACACACATCAATATCACTTTAATATTGCTGTAGAGTGGAACATCAAATTTACACATTTTCTTGATCTTCAATGTGAAATGTCAAGCTACATATGTCTGAGATATACTTGAGAATATGACTGATTTATTATAGATGTACTCCAGGATTACATTATATTATTATATAAGGGCCATCCCCACAACTCACCTGCTATACTAAGCTGAGATCATCACACAAACAACAGCATTTACAGTGAGAGTTTGAACATGCCTAACACAATGATCACCATGGTAACATGTCACATGTGAAGGACAGGACAAATTCAAACTTTTGTCAGATAGCAATCCATAATGGAAAATCACTGGTCAGTTTGTTGACTTAAATATTCTAGGAACCCAACTTGAAAATCCTTAATTTATGAAAATTTCAGGTTTTCCAGCAGAGTGGGTTGTATTTTTAAAGCATAGATATATATGGTAGCATAAGAAGAAATATCAAATTTGGATTGAAACATATTTGGGCTGAATCTATAACAGCCCCGTAGGCTGAGGAGGTTCGGGGGTGCGTACGAACCGGCACTGGACCGACAAATTTCCGCCCGAGCAAAAGTTCACATGTAACACATAAGTGCGAAAGAAAGTTTGATACAGTACTTAATATTGAAATATACTATCAGAAAGCCCCAGAACGCATCATTTTGCATCTGCAAATTCAAAAAAATTCATAAGGGAGGTACATGTACGTCTCCATATCAAAAGCAGAAAATGAAGCTTAAACGCACCGTTTTAAATCTAGATTTTGGAAAATTCCTGGCAGAGGCAGACCCATGCAGTCTGGAATTTATTTCCGCATCTAACAATTTTTACGTCAATGTCTGTAAGTTTTTACAAGTCAAAAATATGCTATCAAAAACACACCAGAGAGCACCATTTTCCATCTTGATTTTTTTAAATCTTGAGAAACGGAAGGCCTCGGACCTGATTAGGTGCAAGAAAGTGAGTTCCACTAAAGATATTTTTCTACACACTAAAACACCACTGTAGAATCTTCGAAGTAAAAACCATTCAGTCTAAATGCACCCAATTGCACACGAGCGAATGCCCCCGAACACTCCTAGCAGGGTTTCTCACCTTCCCAGTTCCACCTTGACAGTAATCGATCCCCCCAACTCATTTCAAATCCAACCTAAGGGCTTGTAAAATGATTCTGTTTACTGAAGCCAGGCTAGCCTACGTGAACATCTACATGTAGAAGAGTGTGGTGAGTTGTTTGTGTTGAACTACTGCTGGTAAGTTACATGTACCTGTAGTGTATGAACTACTGGGTGATTCCTTAGGCCAGGTGTGCACTGACAGTGGACACAGGTAATGTTCAATGGGAGACAACTCATCCATTGCAATTCATGTGAAATATTGTTTTTGTTGAAACAGATAGCGCAGGTAAGTGTGGAGGTAAGTGAGTGAGTGAATAGGTTTTTAATGTTGGTTTCAACATTTTTCCAGCTATATCCCGATGAGGAAGGGAAGGAAGGAGAGGAGGGAGGGGCCGGGGTACCTACTTGTAACAAAGCAGATATAATGCTTCCATTTTATAGCGCTGTCCCACTGAAATATCATGACGTAAGCAGACATAACACCCCACTCAGTCACATTATACTGACACCGATCGAATCAATCCTTGTTCTATCCTCTTTTATGCTGAGTGTTAGTGAGGAAGTAACAAGTTCCATTTTTCATTCTTTGGTATGACCCGGCCTGGGATTGAACCCAGTATCTACCACTTATGAGGCCGACGCTCTAACCATTAGGCCACCGCAGTGCGGCCTAGCGCAGGTACGTTAAGTATTTCACAAGGCTGTAGGAGGGGCGGTGGGAAGGATGGATCATGGTGGGGGAGGAGGGGTAATGATGGAGGGTGTACCTAGCAAATGATGAACCAGCCATACACGTAACCAATTTACATATAACGTTTTCCTCCACAATATCATATCAATGAAACTAACATGATATATACAAAGACTAACTAACATGATATATACAAAGACTAACTAACATGATATATACAAAGACTTATTTAATTTACCTTATACATGTAGCTCCATCTCTGAGTTTATTATCAATGAAAACTTGTGTGAAACACAAACAGAGCATTTCTCAGAATATAAGTGTAAGACATAATTGGGTATGCACAGAATATAAGTGTAAGACATAATTGGGTATGCACAGAATATAAGTGTAAGACATAATTGGGTATGCACAGAGCTTTAGATGTCCCCTAACTGATCAAACCCTCTCAATATGCGTGGCAAATCAATTTTAAGATGGGGTCCTAACCCATCAAATTAGAGACGAGAGATCCTGAAGGATCTTGGCGCCAGCCGCCCACCATTGTCCGATAATTGTAAGCTAATGACAAGAGGATCTTTTTGTCCATTGTTACTAAGAACAAATGAATGATTTGTAATTTTGTTTGCAGAATTTCGAATTTGAGTGAAAAAGATCAAATACGAAGCTGCGCATCAAAAAACCCCTCGGCTCTGGGTACATTCATAATTATTCAATTTGAACCAAGATGTCAGGAACACCAAGCAGTCAAGTCACAAATATACAGATTATCAAAAATTTTGCAATTAGAAATGACCCCTAAGATTTCTGTCCAATCAGAGAAACCGGTATTCATTACATAAATTTCTTGATGCATCAATGATGTATACAAATTTTACATCGAGCATTTGAACGGTATGAGAGATAGAGATCATTAATGATTTCGCATAAATTAAAGATGGCCGCCCATCCTTCCCGCCACTCAGAGGAACTGATGTGGTTATTCATTGAAAGTCTCTTGATACATTGATGCTGTATACCAAGTTTCGTATAGAACACTGAAATGGTATCAGAGATATACATCACTAAAGATTTTGCATAAATTAAAGATGGCCACCAAGGTTTCCGCCCACTCAGAGAAACCAGAACTGTCATTTGTCGTAAGTCTCTTGATGCATCGATGATGTATACCAAATTTTAAATCCAGCAGTTGAACGGTATAGAACAAGTTTGGTATAGAACACTTAAATTGGATCAGAGATATATATCATTAAAGTTTTTGCATAAATTAAAGATGGCCGCCAAGGTTTTCGGTCAATCAGGTCCTGATTCAAAGTATGTGGATGTATCGATGATGTATACCAACTTTCATATAAAACAACTGAATGGTAACAGAGATATGTATCATTATCGATTTCGCATAAATTAAAGATGGCCTCCAGGATTTCCAGCTAATCAGAAAAGCCGGTTTGGTAATTAATTGAAAGTTGCTTGATGTATCGATGATGTATACCAACTTTCGTATTGAACAGTTGAATAGTTTCCGAGATATGGATCATTATCCATTTCGCATAAAATTAAAGATGGCTGCCAAGGTTTTCACCCAATCAGGTCCCAATTAAATAGGCTTCTGGTCCTTGACTAGGTAAATAAGCGTACCAAATTTGGAATTCTTCAGTGGAACCGTTCTCCGGCTATCTCGCTCACGTACGGACGTACAAGACGACGACAATACCCCATGGCCAAAATTGGCCGAGGGGTAAAAAGGGACTCTGGAAAACACCAAGATATTATATCAGGAGTTTCAAGATTTCTATAAACTGTACTTGACGTTGGTTGTTATCGTACAAGTGAAATGAGCAAAGTTAGTCTGAAAGTGAATATCCAGAGGATCCTTCATCTTCGTTTTGTAGTATTTTATTTTTTATTTTTCGCACATGTCATCAATGGGTACTGGAAGCGAAGGCAAATCTCTTTGACACTTTCGCATGAGCTATGAAACATACTTAAGCTTTTATAATGAGGAACGATTGCTATTTCTGTTCTGTTTACTGGGCTAGTTTAAGTTATCTCTTTTAAGATACCATGCTCGAAAATAGTAAGATGGTACAAAACTTAATACTGAAGGGATCCGGTCTGTGCAGTAATGTTGAAACTTTGAAAGTGTCTGAATCCTGATTATCTCTCTTGGATCGAAACACGCAGTAGTCTACAGTTGTCGAGTTGTGACGTTGTGTCCAGGGTGCGAAATTTCCTTTGGGCAACCAAATTCTGTCCAAATTGCAATGCATTTAGATGTGTTGGTTGCCCGTGCTTGCCGACGGGTAACTAGAATTTGTTTGTCTATTTCAAACCCTGGTGTCACAAGAGTGACGTCCCTTCGTGTAGCCGACCCGTCGGCAGACGAAAAGGTGGGACAGTTCACTTGCAATGGCATGAACTAAAGTAAACTGATTTAAAATTTGAAGAAATACATTTTAATTCGGAATCATTTGAACTCCTTGATATAGAAGGTGAAGGTATTGATATTCTCTATAGTCAATATATAGAATATGCCCCACCGTTTGATCCGCCTACTCTTGTGATGCAACATCACAACTCGGGAATATCGTATTAATTTGAAGCGTAACTTGGATTTTCGAATCAAACCAAAAAAGGTATCTTGCACAACTAGGCCCCATGTGGGACCTGTGTACCAAATTTCAGAAAGATCCATGAAGTATTTCCTGAGAATTCACGATAACGATGTTTCAAGGGGAAATTCAAGATGGCCACCTGGTGGCCATAATGGATTTTCGAATCGGACCAAAAAAGGTATCTTGTGCAACTGGACCACAAGGGGAACCTGTGTACCAAATTTGAAAAAGATTCATGTAGTACTTCCTGAGAAATCATGATAACAAAGTTTCATGGGAAAATCCAAAATGGCCACCTGGTGGGCATATTACATTTTCGAATCGAACCGAAAAAGGTATTGTGCACAACTAGACCCCAAGGAGAACCTGTGTACCAAATTTAAAAAAAGATCCACGCAGTACTTCTGGAGAAATCACGATAAAGTTTCATGGGGAAATCCAAGATGGCCGCCTGGTGGCTATATTGGATTTTCGAATCGGACCAGAAAAGGTATCTTGCACAACTAGACACCAAGGGAAACCAGTGTACCAAATTTGAGAAAGATCCATGCAGTAGTTCCTGAGAAATCGCAATAACAAAGTTTCATGGGGAAATCCAAGATGGCCGCCTGGTGGCCATATTGGATTTTGGAATCGGACCAGGAAAGGTATCTTGCACAAGTAGACCACAAGGAGAACCTGTGTACCAAATTTGACAAAGATCCATGCAGTAGTTCCTGAGAATTCACGATAACAAAATTTCACGGGGAAATTCAAAATGGCTGCCTGGTGGCCATATTGGATTTTCGAATCGTGCCAAAAAGGTATCTTGCACAACTGGACCACAAGGGGAACCTGTGTACCAAATATGAGAAAGATCCATGCAGTACTTCCTGAGAAATCACGATAAAGTTTCATGGGGAAATCTAAGATGGCCGCCTGGTGGCCAAATTGGATTTTCGAATCGGGCCGAAAAAGGTATCTTGCACAACTAGACCCCAAAGGGGAACCTGTGTACCAAATTTGAGAAAGATCCATGGGGCAGTTCCTGAGAAATCGCGATAACAAGGTTTCATGGGGAAATTCAAGATGGCCGCCTTGTGGCCATATTGGATTTTCGAATCGGACCAGAAAAGGTATCTTGCACAACTAGACCCGAAGGGGAACCTGTGTACCAAATTTGAGAAAGATCCATGCAGTAGTTCCTGAGAAATCGCGATAACAAGAATTGTTTACGGACGGACGGACACCGGACAAAAAGCAATTTGAACAGCCCACTATCTGGTGATGGTGGGCTAAAAATATTGAAAATTCCAGAATTTAGTCAAATTATGTAGGTTTTCACTCAGGTATGACACTTAACTGATGAAGAATCTCCCTGAACATTGATTTTCATTGCTGAAAAAAAAATATTGCACTCTATTTTGGGCACATTGATCATTAATTTGTCTATGGCATTAATGACCTGATGTATGTACATGTAAGCGTTAATGACCATGATGTATGTAGGAGAAACTGTCTCCCTTGAATGGTGTGACTAATAAATAGGGTTAGGGGATGAGGTGGTGCTTACAAGATAAAGGGTGGGGCACATAACTTCATACGAATGTGTGATGATTCGAGATTTACCTTCAATATATTGACCTGTGGAGTGGGGCATTAATGCACAGTTTGAAAGAGAAGGTAGGGCACATACCTGTATCCTTGAAGATACATTACTAAGCAGGGGCATACAGTATGTGGTGGAGCCAGTTCTCATGAAAACATAAGAGCATAATCCAGTTTGTGGAAATGCTCTAATGGCACTAACATTCATAGTGATATATATGACTTACTTTACTCTCTTTACGTTTGCCAGTAACCCGCTGTAGTTCTGTGTCTGACTCCATTTTATTGAGGTGTTGTGCTCTCTCTTTCACACTCATGTTAGCTATATCAGCCTTCTCCTTCTCCTCCTCCTCAGCGGACATCTTCAATGAGAGATACATCGAAGAGTAGAATACAAGCAAATGGCATACAGGTCATCCATTATGGGTCGTCCATTATGTCTCACCCATTATGGGTCGTCCATTATGGGTCGTCCATTACGGGTCATCAATTATGGGTCATCCATTACGGGTCATCCATCCATTAAAAGTCATAAATTACAGGTTGTTCATTTCAGGTTGTCCATTATGGGTCATCCATTATGGGTTGTCCAATATAGGTCATCAATTACAGGTTGTCCAATATAGGTCATCCATTACAGGTCGGGCGGTGGTTCTCTCCGGGTACTCCGGCTTCCTCCACCAACCAAACTGACTGTCACCATATGAGTGAAACAAACTTGAGTGTGACATTAAGCCAAATTCCCTCCCTCCATTACAGGTCGTCAATTACAGGTCATCCGCCCATTACAGGTTGTCCTTTATGGGTTGTCCATTGTAGATCATCCACTATGTGTGGTCCATTATCAGTCTTCCATTACAGGTCATCCAAAACAGGTCGTCCAATATAGGTCGTCCAATATAGGTCATCCGTTACAGGTCATCCAATATAGGTCATCCAATAAAGGTCAACAACTACAGGTCTAGCTATCACAGACCTATTTCCGGTCATCTACTTCAGGTCTATTATAGATTATTGATCATAAATAATCCATTTTAGAAATATCACATACACATGTCCAGCCTGTGAGTGTTGAAATATGGTATTATACAAGCATGTAGGCAATATGTGTGATATCGCCTACATACATGTATACATGTAGCAAGGCTAGCAGGTCTCACATCAAACTCACAAACTTGGAATTTCATTACAAATGCCATGGAGACTCATTCGTCACATAAGCAAATCTCTTACACTTTATGTCAGTCATAGATTTTCTGTATATTACAAGATTATTACAAAAGAATATCTTCCAAGTTGTTTTTTCCATCACACTTCAAGAAGTCAGAGTATGACCAGTGAGCACTGTGCAACTTTGCATGTGCAGTTTGTGTTAGAGTTTAATGTGACCATTATTCCAGTATTGGAGTTATTATATTCCCCAGTCATGTGTGAAGATGATTTAATGTTGTGTGGGTGTTTTAATAACATTACAAGCTCAATTAATGACACCAACAACTGTGAAGGTGACCTACATACATACATACATACAAGGTAATTAACTTGAAATCATCTCTGAATATTGACACCTTCATACATGTACGTACATGGTGGGAGGAATAATAGAGAATTATAACATCACATCCACATACAGGACATACAGCCCCATGTATATTGTTTGACAATCTCTCTAATAATTCAGTCACAGGAAGAGAAGTCCCCCCCCTCCCCCTCCCCCCTCCCCCCCGTAAAGTCTGCGAGTGATCAGATTTATTAGAACAGGAAGTTGACAAAATGGCCCAAAATCATGCAGATAATCCATTATTTCTTTGTTATTTTAATGATTTACAGAGAGCAGCCGATTGAATTTTGTCCCCAAAATGAGGGGAGGGGGGGAACGAATTTTGATAGGGGGCTTCAACTAATAGAGGGATTACCGTAACACATCATTCAGGCAC
Source organism: Hanleya hanleyi (assembly GCA_036873755.1). Lineage (NCBI taxonomy): Eukaryota > Metazoa > Mollusca > Polyplacophora > Lepidopleurida > Hanleyidae > Hanleya > Hanleya hanleyi. The sequence continues at coordinate 66,296 of JAVTVY010026520.1, read as the reverse complement.
AAAAGTAGAAATGTTTAAGGACTTATCCCCATTTGTTAGACAGAACCATTCTCAAAGTGAACGGAAAATTTCTGAAATATTTGTGATTGCTCGGCTTATTCCGTCCAAGTCAGAGTACCTCGCGAATTAAAATGGTGTAAGGATTTTACAGCTCTCAGCTGTAAGACGTGATCCGTCGCACGTGAGGCACATCACATGCTATAGGATGTGTTTCCGTTAGTCCTCATTGTATTTCTCTCTTATCAGGAATAAAATATATATCCAAATGAAATGGATATTCCCTTGATTCTACTCACGAAGGATCTCTTGTAATTGGAGGTGTTTCTCCTGGTTTTTCTTCTCGAGATCATCTCCATGGTAACGGAAGTCATACAGCTGACATGCGCTGTTCAGAGTTTTGGCGTGATACTGTGCTTTCAATATGGATGCCAATATGGATTCCTAGCAGTGCGGCACGAGGTACTAATCTCCTACATTATGCAAGACCATGTCGAGTGATGTGAAGGACCAAGATTATGGAAGAACATGTATACACAGTCAATGGACTTTTCACAGAATATATTAGAAATACAATTTCATGATAGAACCAAGCTTACTTGTATCCTTATCCATTATTTAGAACTAAAAAAAAACATTATTTAGAAACTCCAGTGAAGCATCATGGATATTTTCTGAAAAGAAATGGACCATTCTACGTATTTGATTGATCAGACTTTGAACTGATCATGGTCCAATCCCATTCGTGGCTAAACAATTTTTTTTTTTTTTCAGACCTACCATGCGGGTAATTTGAACATGACTTTATTAGGGTCGATTATTCACTTACCGATGAGTCAGCAGTCGATACAGAGCTAGCACTGGTGGTTTCCATGACAACTGATGATGACAAAGGAGACGGAGAACCTAAATTTCCCTCACTTTTCACTCTTGAGAACCGTCCCCCATCAACATCATCGTTGGTCTCCACTGTGGAGACAGGCCCAGTTTTAGGTGGCTCAGAATGTGCACGAGAGGAATCGTTGGAGCCACTGGAGGATAGTGATGAAGTTGATGTTCTGACTGCTGATAATGATGTTGAACCACCCCTGTATTTCTTCTTAAGTACCAACACTTTCTCTCCTGTCTGAAAAATAGCAAAAAAATGGTTACAGCGAAACACAGTACAAGTGGACGTATATGTATTAATGTAAATTAATTCAGACATGGCTAGACCGATTTTAGGTTATGGAACCCAGTTTTATTTCCCATTCACCACCAAATTACATGTATCATAAATTTGAATAATTACTGAAATCTCATGGATTTAACTAATTTTCATTTCTTAAGACACAGAAAAAAAAATGAGATTGTGCAAGCTGATTTTTTTCTGTATTGCTCAGAAGTAATGTATCAACCATAATTTTTGACAGCATGGTCCGGGGTTATTTTGAAATACATATAACAGGGGACAATTCTAAAATCGCAGTAAAAATTAATGAATTATAGCTGATCAATTTTGAAAGTATTTTGAAATAGTCCAAACACAGCTAACTTGCTCTGCTATTTGATCAATCCACTTCAATAAATAGCAACCATGAAGGTGGCAGCCTGACATTTAATCCGCATATATAAGCTACCCACTCTGGACTACATACATGTACTCTGCGTTCTAATTGACAAACTGCCCATAGCAACAGAATCCCAACTGATTATCAGAAATGATCTGCCATGTGATTAGGTCTTTACAAAAGAAATACTTTGATTTGATTCAAACTTCTTGGAATTAATGTTTCATCATCACTATTGTTAATAAGATTACGTTCAGGTGGAATATGTTCAACATGTGAGATGTCTTTTTTCGTTGATTGGAGCTAACTGAAACTGTGAGGACAGGGTCATCTTTACTGGTAAGAAATACACCACTCATAGCCAATATTAAGGCCCAGTGGAGGCTTCAACGCACCTAAAACTAATTAGTGCATAATTGAGTGACAAAATGAATGGCATGTAAATAGACAGGTCTTGAAAGTGACAAAGTATACATTCCGATAGTCACATTGGACCCATATTACATCATAATTACATGTATGCCAAATTACGAATTTTCAGAAATCAGCTAATCACTTGTTTTCTGTATAAAACTGTGGATGAATTTATCACCATATCATGTGTACACAGCCAAATATGCCCGAGTTTCATGGGATTTTTATTTCCAATTTATGACTATATTAGCATTAGTTGTAATAGCTGATTACCTGATCCTTTTTAATATACCAGTAAGTTCTGGTTTTCAATTTTAAATGCAGTGAATCCTGGGACACAGAAATATAACCATAAAAGTGAGATAGAGAACGCCAATATTACACTGCTCAGAAGTCGGGTATCTCCATTTTGACAGTGTAGTCCAGTGCTATTTTGAAATAATAGCAGGCATTTCCAGAATCATGAGAAAAATGAAAAAAAAATGTAGCTGATTATTATGAAAGTTTTCTTAAATAGTGCGAACACAGCTGTCATGATCTGATATTTCATCAGTCCAATCAAAATCTACCAAGAAGGTGATAAGTTCAGATTTTAGCTACTGACTACATACCCGCTCTGCGAACTGATTATCTGAAACAGTGAAACTGGTGCCCATAGCCAAATAGGGGTATCATCATGACCTTGACCTTTGATCATGTGACACCAAATCTCCAGGAACTTGATGTGTTACATGTATGTAAGCATAGTGAGTTAATAGAGAAATTATCAGACAGAAATGATCGAGGTCATTCATTATGCTGGGTCAATACATGAAATATTAACGTAGAGACAACATTATCCTCCATTATCCTCCATTATCCTCCGCACACTCCTAACGTAGAGACAACATTATCCTCCGCACACTCCTATGGCTCTGCTTTTTTTGATGGGTTTATTTTGACCTTTGTCTTCATCCTGATAATGTCATGTATCACTGGCCGTTTGAACGGGCCAGGAAATGGCAGCAAATCATATTCCAGTTGACTAAACTTCCGCTATGACCGGGATTCACAGCCAGACTGGGACTGATATCTCCTTATCATGTGAGAAATTGGCCGTTCTCCTCTTTTATCACAGAACGACATCACCAATAGGAAGTGTAATAAAAATCTGTGAACACTTTTTCAAGACTGTTATTTTTGCAAGAATGCCATATCTAGGATTTACCAGTGATATCTGGGTTTGTTGTTCAAAGACTGTCAATTTACATGGTTTTCGACTTCAACTCAAGGGGAAACTAGGACTGGTAAAAAGCTAAATTGAGACTTTATGCCTGATGATTAAACATTAAGATAAGATGAGTGACTAGGTATAAAATATCAAACTACAGGCCTGAACAGCTGTTAAACACCAATTTATTAGTCAAGAGTTTTTAAAGGTGGTAACTGTATACAGGAGCTGGTGACATATATAGTTATAAAGTTTGACACTTCTGCTGCAACTTTCTGCTTGGTTTGAAATGTATATTTCTGTTTGCCAAAACAAACATCACCTCCACTGGCTGGAAGGAATAGCTGTGTATTTATTAATTTCTTTTTTGAATTCCAGTTTATTGATCAAATTCTGGTGTGAGGTCTCCTGTTGCTTCTCTGTGGAAATGGCACAATAATCTATTTAGCAGACCAGATCCATCCACATCCCACAATCATTGGTAAATGTATGTTTACAAGAACTGCTAATCCTCCAATCAGCTGTACTGGTACCAATCTTCCAATCAGCTGTACTGGTACCAATCCTCCAATCAGCTGAACTGGTACCAATCCTCCAATAAGGTGTACTGGTACCAATCTTCTAAACAGCTGTGCTGATACAAATCCTCCAATCAGATGTACTGGCGCCAATCCTCCAATCAGCTGTACTGGTACCAATCTTTCAAACAACTGTGCGGATACAAATCCTCCAATCAGCTGTACTGGTACCAATCTTCCAATCCGCTGTGCTGATAGAAATCCTTCAATCAGCTGTACTGATACCAATCTTCCAATCAGCTGTACTGGTACCAATCAGCTGTACTGGTATCAATCTTCCAATAGAAATCCTCCAATCAGCTGTACTGGTACCAATCTTCCAATCAGCTGTACTGGTACCAATTCTTCAATCAGCTGTACTGGTACCAATCTTCCAATCAGCTGTGCTGATAGAAATCCTCCAATCAGCTGTACTGGTACCAATCTTCCAATCAGCTGTACTGGTACCAATCCTCCAATCAGATGTACTGGTACCAATCTTCCAAACAGCTGTGCTGATACAAATCCTCCAATCAGATGTACTGGTGCCAATCCTTCAATCAGCTGTACTGGTACCAATCCTCCAGTCAGCTGTACTGGTACCAGTCCTCCAATCAGCTGTATTGGTGCAAATTCTCCAATCAGCTATGCTGGGACAACTACTCCAATCAGGTGTACTGGTACCAATACTCCAATCAGCTGTGCTGGTACAAATCCACGAATCAGGTGTACTGGTACCAATCTTCCAGTCAGCTGTACTGGTACCAATACTCCAATCAGCTGTGCTGGTACCAATCCACGAATCAGGTGTACTGGTACCAATCTTCCAGTCAGCTGTACTGGTACCAATACTCCAATCAGCTGTGCTGGTACCAATCCTTCAATAAGCTGTACTGGTATCAATACTCCAATCAGCTGTACTGGTCTAATCTTCCAATCAGCCGTACTGGTACCAATCTTCCAATCAGTTGTGCTGGTACAAATCATCCAATCAGCTGTACTGATGCAAATCATCCAATCAGCTGAGCTGGTACAACTCCTCCAATCAGGTGTACTGTCACCAATCCTCCAATCAGCTGTACTGGTACCAATCCTCCAATCAGCTGTGCTGGTACCAATCTTCCAATCAGTTGTGCTGGTACAAATCATCCAATCAGCTGTACTGATGCAAATCATCCAATCAGCTGAGCTGGTACAACTCCTCCAATCAGGTGTACTGTCACCAATCCTCCAATCAGCTGTACTGGTACCAATCCTCCAATCAGCTGTGCTGGTACCAATCTTCCAATCAGTTGTGCTGGTACAAATCATCCAATCAGCTGTACTGATGCAAATCATCCAATCAGCTGAGCTGGTACAACTCCTCCAATCAGGTGTACTGTCACCAATCCTCCAATCAGCTGTACTGGTACCAATCCTCCAATCAGCTGTGCTGGTACCAATCTTCCAATCAGTTGTGCTGGTACAAATCATCCAATCAGCTGTACTGATGCAAATCTTCCAATCAGCTGAGCTGGTACAACTCCTCCAATCAGGTGTACTGTCACCAATCCTCCAATCAGCTGTACTGGTACCAATCCTCCAATCAGCTGTACTGGTACCAGCAGTTCTTATTTTGTACATAAATATCATGTAAATCACATTCTACCTTTGATGTGTAAATTCTATCACTCAAAGACAGGAGAACACAGATTCTGCTAACATGTGAATAAATGTATCAACAAAGACAGTAATTACAACTTCCCAAGAAAAAGGAATTCATTCAGTTTTCATCACCAAAAGATGGAGAATGCAATTTCAGATCAGATACAAAGTACATTTTGAGTGGACATAAAGAACACTTGTTCTGGGTACAAACATTCCCTTGTGAGGGGTTAAATGTGCAGATGAAGGGGTTAAATGTGCAGATGAACCATTTACCAAATAACCAGGATCTGTTTATTACACCTCTGAAATGTTTGTGTTCTGACGAAAAAATAGAATTTATGTGATGTTCTTTAGCTGAGCTGTTGGTTTTTTCTGTTTTGAAGAGTTATCTGGACTGTATACCCCCAGAGTTGATGGTGTGTTGAGTCATCCATCAACACTTTATTACAGAATGATCATGAACTTACACACACATAAACATAGGCATGTCACTCAATCTTATCTTCATCTTGTACTGGACAGGGATGAAAGATCTCAATCCTTTCCCACCACTAACTCACACTGCTTCACCTCTTCTCTGCATAGCTTCGGCTTCAGTCCAATAACAGTCCTGATTGTTATAATTTGATGACCTATAGATGGACAGAGGTAGAAAATCTCTGTCACTAAGCTTACTTTTGGAAGTGACATGGCCCGATTAGTGAGGATTGTCTGTGAGCACATCGTAAAGGACATGGCACAGTTAGTGTGGATTGTCTGTGAGCACATTGTAAAGGACATGGCACAGTTAGTGTGGATTGCCTGTGAGCACATTGTAAAGGACATGGCACAGGTAGTGTGGATTGCCTGTGAGCACATTGTAAAGGACATGGCACAGTTAGTGAGGATTGCCTGTAAGCACATTGTAAAGGACATGGCACAGTTAGTGAGGATTGTCTGTGAGCACATTGTAAAGGACATGGCACAGTTAGTGTGGATTGCCTGTGAGCACATTGTAAAATATATGGCACAGTTAGTGAGGATTGCCTGTGAGCACATTGTAAAGGACATGGCACAGTTAGTGAGGATTGCCTGTGAGCAAATTGTAAAGGGCATGGCACAGTTAGTGTGGATTGTCTGTGAGCACATTGTAAAGGACATGGCACAGTTAGCGAGGATTGCCTGTGAGCACATTGTAATGGGCATGGCACAGTTAGTGAAGATTGCCTGTGAGCACATTGTAAAGGGCATGGCACAGTTAGCGAGGATTGCCTGTGAGCACATTGTAAAGGGCATGGCACAGTTAGTGAGGATTGCCTGTGAGCACATTGTAAAGGGCATGGCACAGTTAGTGAGGATTGCCTGTAAGCACATTGTAAAGGACATAGCACAGTTGGTGTGGATTGCCTGTGAGCACATTGTAAAGGACATGGCACAGTTAGCGAGGATTGCCTGTGAGCACATTGTAAAGGGCATGGCACAGTTAGTGTGGATTGCCTGTGAGCACATCTAAAGGGCATGGCACAGTTAGTGTGGATTGCCTGTGAGCACATTGTAAAGGAGATGGCACAGTTAGCGAGGATGCCTGTAAGCACATTGTAAAGGGCATGGCACAGTTAGTGAGGATTGCCTGTGAGCACATCTAAAGGACATGGCATAGTTAGTGAGGATTGCCTGTAAGCACATTGTAAAGGGCATGGCACAGTTAGTGAGGATTGCCTGTGAGCACATTGTAAAGGGCATGGCACAGTTAGCGAGGATGCCTGTAAGCACATTGTAAAGGGCACGGCACAGTTAGTGAGGATTGCCTGTGAGCACATCTAAAGGACATGGCACAGTTAGTGAGGATTGCCTGTAAACACATTGTAAAGGGCATGTCACAGTTAGTGTGGATTGTCTGAGAGCACATTATAAAGGACATGGCACAGTTAGTGAGGATTGCCTGTAAGCACATTGTAAAGGACATGGCACAGTTAGTGAGGATTGCCTGTAAGAACATTGTAAAGGGCATGTCACAGTTAGTGAGGATTGCCTATAAGCACATCTAAAGGACAAGGCACAGTTAGTGAGGATTGTCTGTAAGCACATTGTAAAGGACATGGCACAGTTAGTGTGGATTGTCTGTAAGAACATTGTAAAGGGCATGGCACAGTTAGTGAGGATTGCCTGTAAGAACATTGTAAAGGGCATGTCACAGTTAGTGAGGATTGCCTGTGAGCACATCTAAAGGACATGGCACAGTTAGTGAGGATTGTCTGTAAGCACATTGTAAAGGACATGGCACAGTTAGTGTGGATTGTCTGTAAGCACATCTAAAGGACATGGCACAGTTAGTGAGGATTGCCTATAAGCACATCTAAAGGACAAGGCACAGTTAGTGAGGATTGCCTGTAAGCACATCTAAAGGACATGACCCAGTTAGTGAGGATTGCATGTTAGCACATTGTAAAGAACATAGTACATGTACCTCTGCACAAGAGCAGCATTGAGGGTATTACCTCTTCTCAGAACAGTTAAGGATGTCCACTGGTGGTTTTTGGCTTTGGCAGCCATTTTGCCTGTTTTTCCTATTGGGTTCCCCCTATACAGACCTTTTGGTCTTTGATATATGTTGGCATTTGTGGGAAGTTGATGCTGGGTCGACATCGGGCCTTACAGACTAGTCTTTTGTGTTAAATGCCGTCATTTACATCTGACGACGATACAGCTCACCAATCCCCAGTGTACGTGTTGTCACAGCGAAACAGCTCACCAATTACCAATATACGAGTTGTCAGAGCATTTCCATCATACTAAGCTCTCTAGATTTGTATCTAATACCGCTTAAGCCGGTGCTAGGGGCCGTGTGGTCATATCATCCAAGTTACCACATGAACAGGTACAATAAAAGCGTACCGGAGATACAACACATATCATGAATCGTTAGATCCTTGGTATGTACTTTAGAATAGGTTAACCGGAAGGCTATACTGTGAAGTCATAGGGCAGTATGTTGGCACCTCTTCCCACTTCCCTTATATGTGTTGTAATTCTCCCTTTCCTAGGTTAAGAGATAGGGATTTCCTTTAAAAGCCTTCTAGCCGAGAAGTTTGCACAGCAACCTCCATCCAATTTGATAAATTTTGATAGACAGTGATTATCTGCAAACAGTTAGAATATAAGAAAAAGTTAAATACTATTTATATGAATTTTTCATGAATATGCTTCAAAACTAGGGCTATTCCCTATGTTTTCTGGGTTATCAAATTGAGCATGGGTCAGTCCACTTAACGTTGCCTTCAACCCAAATATGCACACCAACCTATATTGTTTCCTTTGTTTTTCCTCATATTACACAATTATGAATGCAACAACACACATTATTCAAAAAGTTAATTACTTTGATTTACCACTAGCAGACATCCTCAAAGCGGAGCTTTGATCAGAAAAGTTAAAGAGGGGCATTATTTAGAGGGTATTACCTCTGCTCAGAACAGTTAAAGAGGAGCATTGTTTAGAGGGTATTACCTCTGCTCAGAACAGTTAAAGAGGAGCATTGTTTAGAGGGTATTACCTCTGCTCAGAACAGATAAAGAGGAGCATTGTTTAGAGGGTATTACCTCTGCTCAGAACAGTTAAAGAGGAGCATTGTTTAGAGGGTATTACCTCTGCTCAGAACCGTTAAAGAGGAGCATTGTTTAGAGGGTATTACCTCTGCTCAGAATATTAGAGAACCATTGTTTAGAGGGTATTTCCTCTGTTCAGAACAGTTAGAGAGGATCATTGTTTAGAGGGTATTACCTCTGTTCAGAACAGTTAACAAGAGCCCAAGGGGCTTCAATATACGCCCGTATATCTGGAATTACATTGGTCCAAATTTCAAGGTTGTTTAATAGCCTTGATTCCAATTGATCTAGCAATCCAGAGAAAGGTCTACAATTTTTTGCTTACGAGAATGTAACATATATCACATCTTAAATTGAATGATAAACTAACATGAGCTTAACTCTTGGTAACTAGTTGACCTTGACGCAAGAGCTGAGAGCTCACATATCCCACACTGAAATTGACAATAGTCAAACACAAGAAAATAGTAGTTTTCCTGCAAATGGACGAGAGAATTTTTGATGAAGGAAGAAGAAAGTGATGAAGTAAACCTTTGTTCTTGAGGTAATAAACAGGTGTTAAGGTCATAAAGGACTCCTCTCCCCGTTAAATTAGTAAATGTATGGTTTTTATTTCACAACAGTTTAACTAAATGAAGCGTTTCAAACATGGGAGACAACTCCACAGGACAATACCAAATAAATGCAGGGGAAAGAACTTCGAATATTCCAACAATATTCCAACACATTTAGTCAGCTAAGCTAGATTCAGTTTTGGGGGACTGCGACCTAGAGCTTTGACAAATTGATCTCATATGTATGGCTCCACTTTGCCATGCGAGTAAGGTATACATGTACTCAAAGTTTGGTACCAATCCATACCTTGAAACTAGAGCTATCGCATGGACAGCAAATGTTAATGGATGAATGGACAGAACGCAACATCGCATTACACGACCTCGTCTTCGACAGGCATATGAAAATCATGATTTTTAATGATTTCCTGATTTTGGGGTCACAGTGACCTTGGCCTAAATTTTGGTACATGACAAACCGTCTCCCCTCAATTTCTCAATGGACTGTCGTAAACCAAGTTGGCGATGGCAATTTTGCTAATTTCAAGGGCTGCCCCTAATGTATCTACTGACACAAACAAAAATAATTTTTAAAGATTTCTTGATTCTGGGGTCACAGTGACCTTGACTACTGACCTTGACCTAAATTTTGGTACATGACAAACCGTCTCCCCGTAATTTCTCAATGGACACAAAATATCATGATTTTTAACAATTTCACGATTTTGGGGTCACAGTGACCTTGACCTTTGACCTTGACCTACATTTTGGTATGTGACACATTGTGTCCCCCTAATGTATCTACTGACACCAAAAATGTTATTTTTAATAATTTCCTAATTTTGGGGTCAGTGACCTTTGAACTTGACCTAATTTTTGGTATGCATCACTTCATTTCCGCCTATTGAATCCACTCGCAAAAAATTAGAAATTTTTAACGATTTCCTGATTTTTCGATCACACTGACCGTTGACCTTGACCTACATTTAATATGCAACACATCGTTCCCCCCTAGGGCATCCACTCACTAAAAATTAGAACTGTAGATAGAAAACTGTCAACGATCAATGATTTCCTGATTTTTGGCAACAGTGACCTTTGACCTTTGACCTCGACCTCAATTTTAGTACGCGACACATCGTCTGCACCTGGCGTATCCACTCACAAAAAATTGCAACCGTGGATAGAAAACGTTAACAGATATAGACCGGACACGAACACTTCAGTGATTTCCTGTTTTTTAGGCCAGTGACCTTTGACCTGTGACCTCGACCTTCATTTCGGTACGCGACACATCGTCTCCCCGTAGGGTATCCACTCACCAAAAATTGGAGCTGTGGATAGGAAACTGTCCCAGATATAGACCGGACACGAGAACCGGACAGACGGACAGACGGACGGAAACCGCCATCACATAACACGTCCGCCTTTTGGGCGGGCGTATAAAAAGGAGCATTGTTTAGAAGGTATCACCTCTGCTCAGAACAGTTAGAGAGAATCATTGTTTAGAGGGTAATGGTATTACCTCTGTTCAGAACAGTTAAAAAGGAGCATTGTTTAGAGGGTATTACCTCTGCCCAGAACATTTTAAAGAAGAACATTAATAGAGGGTATCACCTCTGCTCAGAACAGTTAAAGAGGAGCATTGTTTAGAGGGTATTACCTCTGCTCAGAACAGTTAAAAAGGAGCATTCTTTTAGGGTATTACCACTGCTCAGAATATTAGAGAACCATTGTTTAGAGGGTATTTCCTCTGTTCAGAACAGTTAAGGAGAATCATTGTTTAGAGGGTATTACCTCTGTTCAGAACTGTTAAAAAGGAGCATTGTTTAAGGGGTATTACCTCTGCTCAGAACAGTTAGAGAGGAGCATTGTTTAGAGGGTATTACCTCTGCTCAGAACAGTTAAAAAGGAGCATTGTTTAGAGGGTATTACCTCTGCCCAGACATTTTAAAGAAGAGCATTAATAGAGGGTATCATCTCTGCTCAGAACAGTTAAAGAGGAGCATTGTTTAGGGGGTATTACCTATGTTCAGAACAGTTAAAAAGGAGCATTGTTTAGAGGATATTACCTCCGCCCAGAACATTTTAAAGAAGAGCATTAATAGAGGGTATCACCTCTGCTCAGAACCGTTAAAGAGGAGCCTTGTTTAGAGGGTATTACCTCTCTTCAGAACAGTTAAAAGGAGCATTGTTTAGAGGGTATTACCTCTGCCCAGAACAGTTTAAAGAAGAGCATTAATAGAGGGTATTACCTCTGCTCAGAACAGTTAAAGAGGAGCATTGTTTAGAGGGTATTACCTCTGCTCAGAACCGTTAAAGAGGAGCATTGTTTAGAGGGTATTACCTCTGCTCAGAATATTAGAGAACCATTGTTTAGAGGGTATTTCCTCTGTTCAGAACAGTTAGAGAGGATCATTGTTTAGAGGGTATTACCTCTGTTCAGAACAGTTAACAAGAGCCCAAGGGGCTTCAATATACGCCCGTATATCTGGAATTACATTGGTCCAAATTTCAAGGTTGTTTAATAGCCTTGATTCCAATTGATCTAGCAATCCAGAGAAAGGTCTACAATTTTTTGCTTACGAGAATGTAACATATATCACATCTTAAATTGAATGATAAACTAACATGAGCTTAACTCTTGGTAACTAGTTGACCTTGACGCAAGAGCTGAGAGCTCACATATCCCACACTGAAATTGACAATAGTCAAACACAAGAAAATAGTAGTTTTCCTGCAAATGGACGAGAGAATTTTTGATGAAGGAAGAAGAAAGTGATGAAGTAAACCTTTGTTCTTGAGGTAATAAACAGGTGTTAAGGTCATAAAGGACTCCTCTCCCCGTTAAATTAGTAAATGTATGGTTTTTATTTCACAACAGTTTAACTAAATGAAGCGTTTCAAACATGGGAGACAACTCCACAGGACAATACCAAATAAATGCAGGGGAAAGAACTTCGAATATTCCAACAATATTCCAACACATTTAGTCAGCTAAGCTAGATTCAGTTTTGGGGGACTGCGACCTAGAGCTTTGACAAATTGATCTCATATGTATGGCTCCACTTTGCCATGCGAGTAAGGTATACATGTACTCAAAGTTTGGTACCAATCCATACCTTGAAACTAGAGCTATCGCATGGACAGCAAATGTTAATGGATGAATGGACAGAACGCAACATCGCATTACACGACCTCGTCTTCGACAGGCATATGAAAATCATGATTTTTAATGATTTCCTGATTTTGGGGTCACAGTGACCTTGGCCTAAATTTTGGTACATGACAAACCATCTCCCCTCAATTTCTCAATGGACTGTCGTAAACCAAGTTGGCGATGGCAATTTTGCTAATTTCAAGGGCTGCCCCTAATGTATCTACTGACACAAACAAAAATAATTTTTAAAGATTTCTTGATTCTGGGGTCACAGTGACCTTGACTACTGACCTTGACCTAAATTTTGGTACATGACAAACCGTCTCCCCGTAATTTCTCAATGGACACAAAATATCATGATTTTTAACAATTTCACGATTTTGGGGTCACAGTGACCTTGACCTTTGACCTTGACCTACATTTTGGTATGTGACACATTGTGTCCCCCTAATGTATCTACTGACACCAAAAATGTTATTTTTAATAATTTCCTAATTTTGGGGTCAGTGACCTTTGAACTTGACCTAATTTTTGGTATGCATCACTTCATTTCCGCCTATTGAATCCACTCGCAAAAAATTAGAAATTTTTAACGATTTCCTGATTTTTCGATCACACTGACCGTTGACCTTGACCTACATTTAATATGCAACACATCGTTCCCCCCTAGGGCATCCACTCACTAAAAATTAGAACTGTAGATAGAAAACTGTCAACGATCAATGATTTCCTGATTTTTGGCAACAGTGACCTTTGACCTTTGACCTCGACCTCAATTTTAGTACGCGACACATCGTCTGCACCTGGCGTATCCACTCACAAAAAATTGCAACCGTGGATAGAAAACGTTAACAGATATAGACCGGACACGAACACTTCAGTGATTTCCTGTTTTTTAGGCCAGTGACCTTTGACCTGTGACCTCGACCTTCATTTTGGTACGCGACACATCGTCTCCTCGTAGGGTATCCACTCACCAAAAATTGGAGCTGTGGATAGGAAACTGTCCCAGATATAGACCGGACACGAGAACCGGACAGACGGACAGACGGACGGAAACCGCCATCACATAACACGTCCGCCTTTTGGGCGGGCGTATAAAAAGGAGCATTGTTTAGAAGGTATCACCTCTGCTCAGAACAGTTAGAGAGAATCATTGTTTAGAGGGTAATGGTATTACCTCTGTTCAGAACAGTTAAAAAGGAGCATTGTTTAGAGGGTATTACCTCTGCCCAGAACATTTTAAAGAAGAACATTAATAGAGGGTATCACCTCTGCTCAGAACAGTTAAAGAGGAGCATTGTTTAGAGGGTATTACCTCTGCTCAGAACAGTTAAAAAGGAGCATTCTTTTAGGGTATTACCACTGCTCAGAATATTAGAGAACCATTGTTTAGAGGGTATTTCCTCTGTTCAGAACAGTTAAGGAGAATCATTGTTTAGAGGGTATTACCTCTGTTCAGAACTGTTAAAAAGGAGCATTGTTTAAGGGGTATTACCTCTGCTCAGAACAGTTAGAGAGGAGCATTGTTTAGAGGGTATTACCTCTGCTCAGAACAGTTAAAAAGGAGCATTGTTTAGAGGGTATTACCTCTGCCCAGACATTTTAAAGAAGAGCATTAATAGAGGGTATCATCTCTGCTCAGAACAGTTAAAGAGGAGCATTGTTTAGGGGGTATTACCTATGTTCAGAACAGTTAAAAAGGAGCATTGTTTAGAGGATATTACCTCTGCCCAGAACATTTTAAAGAAGAGCATTAATAGAGGGTATCACCTCTGCTCAGAACCGTTAAAGAGGAGCCTTGTTTAGAGGGTATTACCTCTCTTCAGAACAGTTAAAAGGAGCATTGTTTAGAGGGTATTACCTCTGCCCAGAACAGTTTAAAGAAGAGCATTAATAGAGGGTATTACCTCTGCTCAGAACAGTTAAAGAGGAGCATTGTTTAGAGGGTATTACCTCTGCTCAGAACAGTTAAAGAAAAGCATTGTTTAGAGGGTATTTCTTCTGCTCACAGCATTTTAAGAGGAGCATTGTTTAGAGGGTATTACCTCTGCTCAGGACAGTTAAAGAGGAGCATTGTTTAGAGGGTATTACCTCTGCTCAGAACAGATAAAGAGAAGCATGCTTAGAGTGTATTACCTCTGCTCAGAGCAGTTAAAGAGAAGCATTGTTTAGAGGGTATTTCTTCTGCCCACAGCAGTTTAAGAGGAGCATTGTTTAGAGGGTATTACCTCTGCTCAGATCATTTAAAAAGGAGCATTGTTTAGAGGGTATTACCTCTGCTCAGAACATTTAAAAAGGAGCATTGTTTAGAGGGTATTACCCCTGCTCACAGTCCATGTTTTTATGTTCCCTGCCAGAAGACTTCATCAACTGGATGACAAGTGTGAGTGATTGGCGAGTCCACATTACATGTTTACAAAACACCACCTGATAGGACCGGCAAAATAAACAGTATCGGCCTACCTCATCTTTCTTGATAGTAGCCAAAGTGTTCACATAGTCCTTGAATTTCTCTCGGTTCTGGCCTGCAAGTAGAGAAACATGAGAGATTTTGTAACACATGGAAGAGCTCTGTGAATCAGTGAGGGGCAGACCTCCAATGCTCCAATATTCATCCTGGCTCCCTTACCCCAACCATCCTAAACATAAGCAAACTTGCCTGATCATCCACATAGTTGAGTTTTATTTGCAATCCAGGCTTACAGCAGCTGTTGTACAGGCTCTAACTCAGGCCAGATGTGAGCTCCCTCCAATATCTGACAGCATAATTACTGGGTAGAGACCCCCCCCCCCCTTCACCCTCCCCTAAAAAACTGGCCCCCATTACAGAGTGTTTGCTGGTAATCTCCCCTATACTATAGACTGCTCATACATGTAGATCAGATGCTGACATGGGGTCAATTGGAGAAGCCAACCAGGGCT
The DNA here is from genome assembly GCA_036873755.1 of Hanleya hanleyi. Taxonomy (NCBI): domain Eukaryota; kingdom Metazoa; phylum Mollusca; class Polyplacophora; order Lepidopleurida; family Hanleyidae; genus Hanleya; species Hanleya hanleyi. The sequence goes on along the minus strand of JAVTVY010026520.1, from coordinate 50,698 downwards.
AAAGTAAATACATGTCAGACTAACTGAACCACTGCCTAACAAGCTACTAGAGATAAGTCTCTGATAACTGTATCATACATGTAACTTCATAGATCTCTCTATTCCAGCAATTCATCACTATCAACATGTAATAACATTGGGCAATACCACAGCCCATGTACAGTAACAGGCCTCAATTTAAGGTGGTAACCTGTTTTCAGGTTGCCTGGCGGTTGCCATATGAAAAATAATGGTAACCTATTTTTAGCTCCGCATATTTCTGACCAATGATATGACAGTAGGTTAATAATTATGCAATAGGTTGCCATAGGTTACCAGTGTAGATTTCATGGTAAACTGTTGAAAGGTTACCATCAGCACTCCTTAAATTGAGGCCCGAGTAATCAGCATCAAAATAGCCCACAATCACCTACATGTACTTTTGTCGAACTATCGTGATCTGTTTTCACAGGGGTTGAAATGTTTATTTTAAAATTGCCTATATTAATAGATGACAGGTAAGCAAGATTTCTACAAGTCTCCTCTCAACAGTAACCTGAACGCGCTAAAGATTCCAAATAATAATATTCCTTTTTTGTTTTGCAATGTTGCATAAATACGAATAAAAATCTTTATAATTCCGTACATGGAAGCCTGATTACTTTTACAATGTAGTCCTAATTAATTTGCATCCTGTTTTTATGGGCCGAAATTCAACAATGTTAATACCGGTACTTATTTTGCCTCTGGAATGCCTGTTTACCTACAAATCTCTCAAATTACATGTATACAACTAAATTTGCAATAATCTCTAATTCTGGACATTCAAACCATCAAATGGGGAAAAGTCATGAAATGAAATGCATTAAATGGTCATTACAAGCTCAGTATCATACCACCAAACCATCTATAATTAGGAATACATTTTAATACACATTAAATAAGAAAACATTAAAATGTATTTTTTCAAATTCTAATGGTCATCAATAATCAATGATCATCAATAATCAATGGTCATCAATAATCAATTAAAATTATTTGATAGAATGATTGTTTTAATGGCCCTGAAATTTCAACAGGTCTAGAATACAATACCAAATTGAAATACTTAAAATACTGGCATTAAATTTCCTAAAAATTCATTAAATTGTTGAAATTAAGGGTGGTATTAACATTTAATGCCTTCCATTTGCTTCAGTTTTATGGTCATTCATTTCAGATTAATGCAAGAATGGTACATGTACTATGAAAATGTCCTAACTTTTACTTCCATTTCCATGAACAATATTTGAATTATTTTAATGGATGAATTTCCCCTATGTTATAACCTGGAGAAGTGTGATCCCACCCCTAAAATCATTTTTAGAATTTAGAAATTTGATTTACATCACTCCTGCTATTTTAAAAATGAAAGAATGAACTCGTGACAATATCCTACTAGAAAATCGAAACCATCCAGGCAAAGTTTTCCACCATCCTTTGGTACTCTGTTCTGTGCTTTTGCAACTCTTTGCCGCTATGTAAAGGAGACATCCCTTTATAATTTCAAGTCTATTGAATAGATGGTACACATTTTATTGGAATTTTCTTTCGAAGGCTTAATAATGACAAATACATCGAATTTAAAGGCCATGAAAATTCTGATAGCTGCAAATTCAGTGACCATTAAATTAAAGTAATGGTCAATAACTTTAGCTTTGACTTCATTTGTACAAGAATAAAAAAATCAATGTCATTAAAAAATTGTAGAGGGCTTTGCCTATGTCCTAATTTCTAATTACAATATAAAAATTTCATGGTTTCAGAGAAATCTGTGTATTTAAGTTTGATGTTTGAGTAAGAGCGAATGAGTAAGATTTTAATGTCATTCTCACCAATTTTTCAGTCATCAACATTACCTACATGTAGTCACATAATCCTGACACCAGAACCGTCAACCAGTCTTGATCTATCCTCTTTCTGCTGAGCACCAAGCAAGCTGATGCTAAAGTAATAGCCAAGTTATGGCCAGACAAAATTCAATGAATGGCACAAACATTGAGAATTTGGGTTGGTAACTGTAGGACATCACTTGCAGTAAAACATATGAGCAATATTTATATTCACATCAGGGCCTGATTTAAGTAGGTCTTTTTGGACCCATTACATGTAGGTTTGGTACAGGTTTGGGTGAAAGGAGTTTGGGCAGAGAATTAGGCAAATGTGTACATGTAAAAAAAATAATAATAATAATTTCTCTTCTCTGAACATGCTCAAACCACTAGTACTGCAAGCAATGTTGCTAAATATCAAGTTGTCAGGCTGTATTTAGACCATTTAATAGTCTCTGAGATTCCAAGGGTTCTGACAGTCCAGCACCACGGTCCACGGTCGTTTTCACTGTATCTTGCCAAGCCCTGCTCCGCATTGCATATGAGTGCTCAAACATCTGAATCAAGCCATACACATGTAAATTATGTATGGATTCACTGATGTAACCATCTCTATTCACTGTCTATAACATCACATTGTATAAAATATTAACTTGATAACTATTGTTTTCGCATTAATCTCTAAGAGGTGATTTCAATGTAACTGTACAGGCTTGCAATTTGGAAATTTGGGGGCAAGACCAATTTGGGGGAATTAAGGGCAATAAGGCCTGGCATAAAATGACTTGGAAATTATCAATGGGCATCAAGGCCAGTGGGTAGGGCATCCAAGGCAATGGTCTCGGTGGCCTTGGTTAAATTCATGGTCTGACCATGGTGACAATGAGCCAGTTGCCATGGTAATTTACATATATTACTAGTATGTACAGATCACAAAAAGATGTACATGTAGATGTAATTGGAGTGTACATCATTTTGGTTCATTGCTTTCTAAACTCACCCAGACTTCTCAACTCACCAAACCCAGACTTCTAAACTCACCAAACTCAGACTTCCAAACTCACCAAACTCAGGCTTCTCAACTTACCAAACCCCGACTTCTCAATTCACCAAACCCAGACACTTCTCAACTCAACAAACCCAGACTTCTTAACTATTAATTTTGTCAAGTTGCGAAATTTGAATATCTCCAGCCGGGGGATTATGAGCCCCCAATAAATGTGAAATTCTAGGCATCATTTCATACAATATTTTATTCCATTTTCAGCTGACCATTAATATTACACCATTCATGGAGCCTACAAATAAATGAAGTCCGGGAAATTTTGGAAATTGCAGATTCCTTTTTCTGCAAACTGGAGTAATTTTGACTGATTGTTGATTATTGTATAACTAATTTCATGAAAATTCCTGGATGTGTGAGATTTGGATATAGCTGTGTGAGAGCATGCGACAGATGTCAAAAGCGGGAATCTCGCGCCAAATTTGTGAGAGTTGATAGGTCTGCAGACCAAGTCCCATCACAGGGCCCCTATCCTCTGCCCCCTACATTTGAGTCCTTCCAGTCTCTGAGAACATGTCACAGTGTAAAGACTGACATATATTTATGACAACAACATTGAGTGTATAACAGCATTGTGTTGGTAATGTCTTCACCAGGATAAATGTCACGGACATGAATGACATTTTAATGAGGAGCAGAGTTTTTCCCACAGTCACCAATCACTGTACTACTACTACTACATGTACTACATTGTACTACTAGTACTACCAGTATTGTATCTACTCAATTCAAGTTACAGTACCAGTATTGTATCTACTCAATTCAAGTTACAGTACCAGTATTGTATCTACTCAATTCAAGTTACAGTACCAGTATTGTATCTACTCAATTCAAGTTACAGTACCAGTATTGTATCTACTCAATTCAAGTTACAGTACCAGTATTGTATCTACTCAATTCAAGTTAGAGTAAAGTTTGTATATTTACCTACACGTATATACTACACTCCAATACACCAGGCCACAAAGCATCAAATCAATTTCTTTACATTCTGACCAGACTTAGGTGGTTCTCAATCTGTAGTGGTTTATGACATTATAATGCTCTGTACAATGTGTTTAGTATACCTATTTACACATTATATCTTTCATCTGCAATTACCCATAATCACAGTTTTTAATGTTTATTTCACAAGGGAACATTTCACAATCACCATTCATTTGTGTGAAATCCCATCATCGTTCAATAAAGTTATTATTATAATTATTTCCAGCCACATGTAAGTTTACATGTGGTACAGTGGTCAAAGGGAGAGAACTCAACATTACAATTCCAGGTGGACCATTTGTTCCATATACCCGAGACTGATATCTGCTCAGTTAGATGTACAGGCAGTGTACATGCCATAGCCTGGAGAATCATGGAGCTTACATAATTTCTAATTAGAAATCCAATGAATTGTTGAATTTTAATTTTTCCATATGTACATTACATCCTACATGTACATATTGCAAAAGTTCAGAAGCTGAACCCACCGGGCACCCACATTTAATCTTGTGATACAAACATATACCACAAATTAATTATTATACGGTACCTCATCAAAATTCCTCGCATTTTCAATGGATGAAAGCCTATCACCTGTCCTTCTGTAAATTGCTATGTCCCATGATATTGTTACTGTTAGCCTAGCAATGTTCTACGGAACAGTATTTAATATTAGAAATGTTCCATGCAGTTGTTGTATGCTGAGTTGCATCCCATTGCGTGCACACAAACATTCCTCAGGCGAGGAAGTGGTTTAAGTTTTCTATCATGGTTTCGGTGAAGAAAATTGAGTTGTATGATCCAAGATGGTTGTATATTTGACTGAAATAATGAAAATCAAAATTTGGGAATGGGTTTGTAGAAGGGGTCCCTATCATTTATTAGTCATAAACTGCATCAGAGTTGATCGTAATGCATCCCTAGCCTTGTCCTAACTGAGGCCAGTGCTTTAATCTAGGCCTTTCTCAATGTTAGAACAGCAAATTGAAATTGAGCCTCAGGATGCAATGCAAATCCCCTCCCCCCCACCCCACCCACCATCAAAAGGGACCGTGTCTGTTGTGATCACAAAACTTTAACATGAAAACTGAATGTAGACTGTTGATAAAGCGAAGCAGCCAGCCAGCCAATGCAGCATTAGCCTCTAGACCATTTCATATGTCCAAAAACAACAGAGCATATTACAGTAGTGAATACCTGTGTGAGATAAATTTGTTTTACATTATATAACGGGTCAGGGGTATCGATTGTCATGGGTGTCAATATATTTCTCTCTACACTTTTTGTTGACTTGCGCATGCATATTGGTAATTAGTTTTCTCCCAAGTTTTCTGGCCATGTGGAAATTTTCACAATTTCACCTTTCTAGCTTTTTTAAAGAGGCAAAAAAAACAACTCTTCCTCAAATATTGGTGTTCAGATGAAACCATCTTCTCGTCAGTTTAAGTCAGAGTCAACTTCTAACAAAAGTTGTTGCGCAACTTGGCCCTCCCCTTTTCATATTGGGGGGGCTGGGTCCCCACTGCCCCCCCCCCCCCCGGCTCCGCCGCACCTGTAGCCACATCATCTATCAAAAAACCAGACTGATGTTCCCATATGGTCAATTCCATTGTGACGGGCGCTACATTCAGAGTATATTCCTGGTATTGTAATATGCCAGATTTGCACACTACTGCTCCAATATAACTAACAGTCTTCAAACAGTTAAAGATCATGTAGGAGTGTAAAGTAATATAAAAAATTTGAAAGAATGTGATTGACCAATCAAAATCACAGACAATTTGCATAACGTGACGGGCGCTACAGGGATTTCCCTCCATTTGTGCGGTTAGTATGGAAACTTCCAAATCCCTGTGATTTCTCAAATGATTTTAACTTCTTATCAGTATGGCATAGTAAGGTACTGAGTACTGATTCTTTGTTGAAGAACAGTTTGCCCCATCTCTTATTATCTGCTAACATGAATTTGAAAATTCCAGTGTGACGGGCGCTACATATTTTGTGACGGGCGCTACACCCTCTGAAACAGAATGGGCTAGGTCCTATAAATCCTATAATAAGACAATGACAACTTGATGGTTAAGTGTCCAATTGTTTATTTCAATATTCTCTGAAATATTCACCAAGAATAAGACACATTATGCCATCATTCCAATTGATTTAATGTGCTTCATCAAGCAACAAAAATGATCTTCATGACGTGTTGTATCCAGGTGATATGGCAGATGACACACCTTTCTTACCAACATTAATTTTCTTTGAAAAATCCTGATAAAGAAAGATCCAGTTCGAAGGTTAGAACTTACACTGGGGAGGGCCATAATGCAGTAATATAAAGATGATGGCACCCCCAGGCCTGGTAGCTATAGGGTTAAGACCGGATCCCACCTGTAGCTTATTCTGTTGGAAACACTGAATTGCAGAGTTTACTCTTGATGTCCTTGTCAGAAAGAGTTCGATGCACACCTTCACGACATCTTTGAAAGAATTAAGAAATGAGTTTGGACTGTGTGAAAATATTTGTTGGGGCAGTTCATCATGTAAGGATCTTCAAACCGGGGACACCATGTGCAATACAGCTTGTCAGGTAGCTTTTCCAGGTTCAACAAAGGTTCCCTGCATGTAGTCATCTATTGTGTTTTCCTTACGTGACGAATAGGCCATTTGGCACTGCCACTTCAACATCATATGATAATGAGCTAACATGTGACCAAAAGCTTGAGTCTATATTGGTTGAAGTGAAAACCAATCATCAAAATGAGCTGTGACTGCATCAAAATCCAAAGATGAAATGGCCAGTATAAAGCTCGCAACCAGGAAAAGAGGAAATCACTGATGGCAATTATATATGGGCCAATAATATTAATATCTCTACGTCTAGTCAGGCATGCATCACTCATGACAGTGTCTTCATGCCTGATAAACAATGTTGCAATTTTGATTGCAACTGGTTCAGCTGAATGCTAGGGCCTCATGTACTAAATGTGACGGGCGCTACATCAGAGGCTGTAGCGCCCGTCACGATGAAATCTGTAGCGCCCGTATTATATCTCTACATCTAGTCAGGCATGCATCACTCATGACAGTGGCTTCATGCCTGATAAACAATGTTGCAATTTTGAGTGCAACTGGTTCAGCTGAATGCTAGGGCCACATGTACTAAATGTGACAGGCGCTACATCAGAGGCTGTAGCGCCCGTCACGATGAAATCTGTAGCGCCCGTCACGCTAATTAGCTTGGTTAATTAGTAACTGCTAAAATTAAATCTGGCTAATATAGTTGGTACTCGAGCACTAATAGAAGAAAAGGGATTCATGTTATTTTATGGACCTTTATTTTATCAGCACATTAAAAATTAGTAGAATATTGTGACGGGCGCTACAACACGACAGTAACGTTTATTATTGGACATACGATTTAATAAAAATATCCAGTGCCTGTTCTGAAGACAAATATCAGAGCAAGAGGTGGCTGTTTAACCGAATATTGCAAACAACCTAAGATTAAATGCATTTATGTACAAATTTCCACAAAAAACAGTTATACAGTAAAAAATCCTTATCAGGCTAAATTATTTCAGTAGATGTAGGTGGCGCCACCTGGCCCATGGGCGATTGAATGCATATTTCCTGACTTGTTTCTGAAAGCACGGAGCATATACTACATATATGTATATAGGTTATTATAAAATATCCAATTAAAAAATTGCCACTTTGGTTTAGTTTTACGTGGAATTGACCATATAAGCATATGAAGGGCTGTACAACTAATTGTGAACGTATATTCGAAGCGGCAGTTCAGTATGTTAGATCTTACGGGATGATGTCACTGTCTTACCATTCTTACCCAGAACATCCTCATGTATGGGGGGGATAGACTGAACAGTGGCTTAAGTGACACAAAACAGAGAATTGTGGTACAGAGTTGCAATGGAAACCATTGTGCAGTGGTATTCCACAAGGGTCTGTATTGGGATCAGTGTTGTTCTTAATCTACATCAAAGATATAGATGATAGCGTATCTAGTCAGGTGTCCAAGTTTGCTGAAAACAGTTTAAGTACACTTGCTTCTCAATATAACACTGAAGTTCGGGGACAAAATACTGACAGCACTACGTAGGTGAGTCGACATACTATATAGTGAGTTCATTGCAGCAACATTCATACTGTACAGATATACAACAGTGTGCCTGGTGTACTGAAACCCGCTTTATAATGAACAAGTGTAAGCACATTTAATTTGGGGACCAACAACTCTCTTTATTGGGGCAACAATGAAGGCATTCCAGACATGGGCTATGACCCGAAACACAGCTTCAGCAAAACCTGTCACTCTCGCTAAAAATTTAGCTCGACGGGAGGGTAACATTTCTGCCATAAAGCCAAGGGTCATTTAGCCAACGAACAGTCCTCCTCAACCATCTGTAGATTCAGAAACATAAATCAGTTCAAGAGTCTGTTGGGTGGTCATCGCAGATGGTTCGGCTCCCTGTCTTTTCCCCACACCACAGCACCACAGAAATGTGGGGTACATTAGGGGGAGGGGGGTATTGATTGTACGCTCCATTTGGGCACCTGATTGGTTAATAAATTCTATTCTATTCTATTGGGTCTATAAACAAGTCAGAGCAAAGGACTAACTGGGATATATATATATCCCACTTGGGATATTAAATCCATGTTCGGATATTAAAATATATTTAAATATATCCTGTCCAAAAATCTGACTGGTGGCTGGGGTATTATTAGACCCCCACTCCAGCAAGGTAGTTGCATTTTCATACCAAAAGAAACACCAACAAGGCAGGTGAGAAATAATAAAAAATAAATTGGGGCGGGCGGAAAAATTGGGGCGGGCGGTGATGGGAAACGAGGCATTTTTTTATGGGGCCTTACATGCATTATTTTTTCGTGTTATTGTTGCAGTATACTTCCTATCACTCACAACTGTGGTATGTCTTTATACGAACAGAATAACTAGCAAAATATGCCATCTTCAAAATATGGAAGTATAAAAAAAAATATCCAAAGTGGGATATTTTATCCCAATTGGGATTATATATCCCAGTTAGTCCTTTTCCTTGACCTGATAAAATGATCATTTATCTCTCAAAATATGTACATGACTGAAAAACTGACATACTTCCTGGTTTATTTTAAGATGATTTCTCAAGTTTCATAACAATTTACCCAGTACTGCAGTAGTTTGAATAAATCATAAATCAAAGTGTACATGCACTGGGCTTCTCATGTAAATATACGCAATACGGTTGCGGTGAGGTGAGTGAAAGCGTTACCTGTCCGACACCAGAATGCAGTGGGTTTTTAACATGGTGTAGTTGTTGTAAATTTGGAACCGCGAATAGGGGTATTTCAATTTACTTCAAGAAAAAAAATCAAGATTTGTGGTAGCTATGTAAGTGAGCAAACGGAGATTAATCAGTATCAGTTTCAAGAGTGGGTTTACAGATGTTGTTGTTGTTGCTGTTGTTTATCTGTAAATCCACTCTTAACTCGATGGGTATTTTTGAGAAAGTAGACGGCGAAGGCCTATAGGATACAACAACAACAACAACAACGTGACCGTTATTATGAGAATCCTTTTCCAGATTTCCACGAACGCTTCACTATTTCTGCTTTAAATATGCTTACCTTTATTCTTTGGATGGTCTAGAAACTTCCTGTATCGAGTAACCAGGTCTGCATTTCTTATTTTACCACCGTGTGAGAGTATGAACTCTTTCACACTGTCCAAATCGCATTCATCCGCCATTTCCGCATTCCCATACCGGAAGTCGGGGAGAAGTTGTTATTCCAAGGCGTACACCACAGTTTCGAATAGCTATTTGTTTCATTTGCGTACACTTCGCCATCCATAAGATTACCGCGTATAGATGACCGAGATGGTTACAGGTTGTATTTGTTTAAACTTTGGAAACAATTTTATATCAAGCTATTGTGTTTTGCCGTGTTTAGACATCGCCTATGTTCAGTATGAGCATGGAGTTAAATATTTAACTCCATGGTATGAGATACTTCATGGTTACTTTGTGGTACCGTACGGTAAAATTTGCGGAAAAGTGTGTGTTGTGTCATTTCATGATTTCGCACACGAAATTGTGCTAGGTTATATGCCCTTTTGATGGGCGCAAAGCTGTTTCATTGAAGGAAAAGAAAGAAAACAGTTAATTTGTTTTTGGCAAAATGTGATTAAAATCTAATAATTGTTGGTACGGTACCGGTACCATGTTTTTATTATTAATATGCAGTTTTTATGGCAAGCCAAAGTGCTTTTTATTCGAGAATTTCCGATATCGGAAATTGAATTCCCGATATCGGAATTAAAATTTCCGATATCGCAAATTCATGACCTTCAATTTCCGATATCGGAAATTGAATTTCCGATATCGGGAATTGCAATTTCCAACTCCAGGGTGCACTCCACACTTGTCACGGTTTCCTACAAAGTGGTCTCTCCCTAATTTTATAATAAGGAAGGTCGCCCGATTTTGACAGCAAGGTAATTCTTCTTACCTTTCTACTAACTGATATCTATAGTATCACCTTGCTGGACGTAACCATTTCTCCAAACGAGGATATAACAATTGCTTGTTGATCACACCCACTCGACACTACAGAGTTAATCGTGTCCGGAATTGAATATCTGGCGGACCAAAATCCGCACTTTTTCGGGAAGCGAAAATGATTATTCCTTTATGGCGATAACATTTTACAAAAAAACGAATAGGTCGACCTCCTGTTCTCTTTCGCCATTTTAAATTGTCCTTTGGACGGGAAACACTTTAACATACATAAAATGAAAATCATTTCATACGTTTTCGCTGGGTTGCGGGTAGAATTTGACACATTTTCATATATTTTATGGAAGTTGAAGAAGGGTTAGAGAGGATTGCACGTCTTTCCTTTTCAATTTCAATAGCTCACAAGTCTCCTGAAATAATGGCACGAGTGTGTCCATTTAGAAACTATATACTTTCACAAGGTTTTTGTTAAAGATTTTACATCTATTTATGGCCGAAGAACCGAACCCATGCTTGTTTTTAGCCGCACATCATTTAGGTTTCAGATTCAGATTTGGGTGTGGAATGCACCCCTAGGTTTTGTAAAGCTTCCAGAGCTTTCATTTCCGATATCGGAAATTCGGTGACAATTTCCGATATGGGAAATTCTATTTCCGATACCGGAAATTGAATTCCCGATATGGGAAATTCTATTTCCGATATCGAAAATTGTCACTGAATTTCCGATATCGGAAATTCTAATTCCCGATATCGGAAATTCGGAATAAAAAGCACTTTGGCTTGCCATAAGTTTTAAGTGGTGTTAATACTGTGCGGTACCGTATTACTTCGTGATATTTTAGCCACACTTTGTTGTACCGTACCCTGTTGTACCGGTAATTAGTCACTGCGTTGATGAGTAGAAAAACGTTAAAATATTAAGGTTTTCGATCTAGAATTTTCTGTGCATACCGGTACGCGTGAATATCACCCATGATGTCAGCCAAAACCATGAAAAATCATTTATTCTACACAAGGGAAGAATTTAAGTCAAAGCATACATGTCCACAGGTATCGGTACTATTTGTTATGTAGATAAACTTGTTTGGATCTTATGCACACTGGAAAGTTGAATATAATGGCATAATTTTCAACTGACACCGTGTGCGTCTTTCTATGCTACGGTGGTCTGGGTAGTAGAGAAAGTGCATCCTGCCTCCCATTGGTTGAGGCGTCCTCATAACCTTTGACCCTGCGCGTGTGCGCATGCCCACAACACACACCAGTGTACAGGGTTAAAGGTCTTGAGGACGCCTGTTCACTGGGAGGCAAAATGGTCTTTCAGTAACATGCCGTCGCATATTATATATACCTATAGTATTAATATTGATACAGTATCAATATTACTTCGATATAAAATAACATAATACCCTGTACTAGTATTATACGCCTACTGTGGCATGCTTGCTCAGATATAGAAACATATACAAGTCTACAAACTCTAGTTTAAATATGCACACATGGAAATATAATCGCGTACTACAATAACTTAGGATGTATTTCACGTATGCATGATACAAGTATAAATAAAATCTCTTAGTTTCTTCAGTATAGGACAGGACTGCTCTGAAAATAGACTGGTCCTCTTTGTTTGATAATTGGTCACAACCCCACGGAAAAAATTTTAAGCTGAGCAAAACAGGGAAAAAATGGAAGAGTTGTAGACGAGGAGATGTATAGTTGATACACTCGAAAAAATAATATAACACATCTTCCCTCCCTCCACCACACGAACGGACTAGGTGTCGGATGAAAGCCAAATAGATCAGCAGAAAGTTTGTGTCTTAGTTTGGCGTGTATTATTATTATTGTTAATATTATTATTTTTGTTGTTTTTTCTCCTTTTTTTTCTTAATCTTTTTCCGGTAGCAGAATCAGACGGTAGTGTCTGTAAGCAACTAAGACTGTTTTTAACATTCCTAACATCAAGTTGAAGATTTCTCCACGTTTCAATAAAGGATGGAAAAACGGATTTCTATTTAAATATGTTCTACGAGATCCGTGTATAACGTCTCTAACGAGGGGTGGGGGGAGGGATATTAACCGATGTAGTATAAGGGCATTGTGTGTCACTGGTAGGGCGAGGAACAAGATCGCTTCCATGGAAGGGTCCGGTCAGTACTATGCACTCCATTTACCCAAAGTGACGTCATCAGTAGTATATAAACCACAGATATGATCGCATTTGGTGGTGGTGGAGGTGATGGTGGTGCTAGCAGCGGCAGTTGTGACGGCGGTGGTGTTGGTGGTGGTGGTCGCGTTGCTCATCAATCGTCGTAATGCAGTGATACCCTCACGATTTGGAGCGACATCAGTACAGGGTTGAAAATAACGGTCGGTGATCGGTAATAACCGATCAAAATTGTCCGGCAAAAAGAAAAGTGGAATAATACGTCATTGTGTATCATGCGTCGGTCAGAAAAGTGTGTGAATCATATCCTGTAAATTCTGTCGGCGATGATACAAGTCGGCGTTCCGTCTATGAAGTTTGTTATGTCGGCGACAATACAATTTCAGTGTTTTAATCAGTACCAGAGTGTATAATTTTCTGTTCTCTCGTAATCCTGTTCTCTCAAACACGTCGTTGTTGTTACTACCGATATAGCGCATTCCCCACACATCGGTTGTTCTCAGGTTTTCGACTGCGGTAGGCAGACCAGGCGAAAACCACCGTAGCACAGCGATCATTGCCTACTAGAGGGGGGGTCAACGCATTGTCATTTAAAGTACCGGTACGTAATGCATGATGCATGACCAGCAACACGTGCTCGCCGCTCGACGTTGTGTGTCGATCTGACAAGTTTACGTTAGCGGTTATTTCTAAGTTGAAAAGATATTTGATATTACGTTAGTCCTGTTTCGCCAACTTCCGTGGAACATTGATGGGTCGAATATATGTTGTAGCAGGCATTTACCTGTCATTAGACCTGATCATGGCAAGTAATATTCCTAAATCCGGCACTCTGGTTAAGTGGAAATCCAAGTGGCTTGAAATACACGAGAATCGCGTGTACTGTAAACTTTGTTCGACGTGGCAAACGAAGCTTCTTTCTTGTCGAAACTGTAGCGATGCCTTCATTAATAAAGACAGTGATAACTGGAGGAAAAGTAACATGACTGATCTCAATCACTGTGACAAATGAAAAATTCACACTTGAATTGAAATCCTAGTCAAATTATAGCTGAACAGAATAATTTTTGTAACTTTTCTACACAGTAAACAATGACAGTACATTAAAAGGTAATTTGATTTTGGGTGATTTTTATTATTGTAAGAGTCAAAAATTCAGGTTTAAAGAATGGACTCTATGAGCTCTAAAACACACAAAGTTCTTGACTGAAATTGATCAAGAAATCACTCCCCAGAACCATGGCTATCCCCCTCTCAGACTCGCCCGTGCAAAACATCCGTGCAGGTCTGTTGTGTCCTATCAGTAGATGAAATATGGGGCCCACTTGTCAAATTGCCGGATGATATGAAAATTAAGATCGTAGCGCCATCTATACACTCTGGACGCAAGGACGACAACCCTGACGAGGCAATAACTCTCCTGGCGGCTGTCCCACGAAGTATTCGGTAGGAGTATTGGGGGGGGGGGTCATTTTTTTTAATATAATATGGGGTGTGGCATCTTGTTTTCTCTGCCTCATCCTGTACAAGACGATGGTTGGGGTCTCGTGGCCATGGTGTGAATTTTGTTGAAAAGTTATGATGAGGCATGCGTAGTAATAGGCGGGCGTTTTGGGTCGAGGTGGATTATCCGTTGTCCGAATGGGCCGTAGGAGGTGCCAATGTGTAGCGCCAGTGAAGGGGGGGGGAGGGGGGGCGTCCGACTGGACAGGTGTGGCAGGGAAGGAAGGTTATAGTGCGCATGCGCAGTCGAGGAGTAGTAGCGAAGGTGGAGGAGCGCAAGGGCGTATTTGAGAGATAGCCCGGGAATTGTGGAAAAAGGGCATGGGAATGGAGGTTTTTGGCTCGAGGGGGACCAGTATTGGGCCGTGGAAGGTATCAATATGTAGGACTCGTGGGGGAGCCTCTGACTAGATGAGCATGGCGTGGAGTTGGGGATATGGCGCGCATGCACAGTAGAGTTGCCTGGACCCAGGTTTCCTCTCCATGTGCGCTCACGCTACCAGGTAGAGTAATGTAATGTAATGTAATGCTTTATTTAATTTCATGAGGATTGTGCACAGCCACAAGGCCACGGGGCACTCTCCTCAGATAACATACATATAATAATTTACATACAGAGAAAAACACAATAAATTGTTAAAAAACAAAATGATTACAAATAACAAAATGATGATTTACATACATAGAAAAATCAATTAATGGTTCAATGACAAAATGCGTTTGAGGGTGGTGGACTATGATTGTCTTTTTGAATTTGGTGCTAATACTGTTATGTGGAAAATGGAATAGGTCTTTGGATTATGGACGCGGATATTCTCTAATGGACGACGGCTGGATTATGAATGACGGACTAGACGCTTGTAATTTATAGATAATACTTATGTAGAAGTAGGCATCTTTGGGATACGCTTGCTTTTATGGACAGTAACGCCCGCCAACACCCAGTTTAACGCTTCAATGCCTTGGAAAAATAGCTCAGAAGCTCTGAATTTCTAGATATTCCATGGAATTGCCACTAATTCATCGAAATGCAGTGACGTCCGTCAACGCCCGCCGTAACGCCTAAACACCCGTCTCAATGTCTTAACGCCCCATCTTTACGCCTTAACGCCCTAGCATAACGCCTTGACGCCATGATGTAGACAGATGAGAGAAAGAAAGATCAACTCGTTCACAACTGTTCATATAGTTTATTATCCCCTCCATCACATCATACCCAAGCTGGCGGAGCCGCGTTGGATGTGAGTAGTAGTGTTACGGTAAATTGACGCTCTGGCGCCTCACTGCGCATGCGCGAGAAAAGAAATTGTGGCTGTGTGCGCAGGAGTGATGTGCGCAGGTATGACGTCACTTCCGGTTGGGTTGAATGAGGCGTGGCCTTTGTACATGTCTAGACTTGTCTGTGTCTGTTGATGTACTGGGGTTTTTCCCCACAATGGCGGCTAATGGCGGCCAATGGCGGCTAGTCCGCCATATTGGAAAATGGCGGCTAATGGCGGCCAATGCCCGCCTAGTCCACCATGTTGGAAAATGGCGGCTAATAAAATGGCGGCTAATGGTGGCTAATGGCGGTTAATGGCTGCCAAAATGGTGGCTAATGGCGGCTAATGGTGGAAAGACGTGACTGCCTATGGGAAAATGGGGCAAGATGGCGGCTAATGGCGGCTAATGGCGGCTAATGGTAGGGCAAAATGGTGGATAATGGTGGATAATGGTGGATAATGGTGGCTACTGGTGGTGAAAATGGTGGCTAGACCGCCATTGTTGTAGAAAAACGTATAAAAGGGGATGATTTTTAGTGGTTGGGTGTATTCATTGCACTACCCCACGGAGCTGTCTGACCTACCTGACCAGCCTACCTGCCTGCCTGCCTGCCTGCCTGACCACCAGCCAGCCTGCCTGCCTGGCCACTAGCCTGCCTGCCAGCCTGCCTGCCTGCCTGTATGAGACGTGGAGAAGCTTTTCATTTTACCAGTGCAACTTCACCAGCCTATTACACCGTAGCAGCTACTGACCAGCCTGAGCCCACAGTCATGCAGTCATCCGAGCTAGTTACGCTTCAAACGTACCGTGTTCGTCTCATTGATGAGATGCAGCATGTGGCCGAATTATGTGATCTGCTTATGGAGGAAAACATACTCCTGAAACAGGGTGTCGAAGATATTATGGCGGAGAACACCACTTCACGACAAAACAGAGCTCTCATCGACGGTCTACTGCGCCGTGGCCCCTATGCATTTCTAGCCTTCGTGGAGGCGCTGAAGAAGACGGGAAATGAAGAACTAGCAGATCTACTTCAAGCCCACGATGTACAAGATGATGATATCTTAGTCATGGACACCACCGAAGAGCGTACAGCTACCAAACGTACGCGCCCAGAGTCTGGTGTACCTGCCAAACGCGGTGCACGACCCAAACGGCCCCGACTAACACCTTTAGAAATACCTGAGCAAGTGCTTCAGCCAGTGCCCCAGCAAGTGCCTGAGCCAGTGAAAGAAGAAGAGGTGCAACTTCCTATGTCTGTGCAGGAGATCAATAACATTATCCAGCAGGCCTACCAGGCAGCCCACACGAACATTTGGGAGCTCTCACCCTATTTAACTGTGAGTGTCAAAGACGAGGAAGTGCATTTTAACGCACCGGCCTTTAACGACAGACCAGCTAAGCATATCGCCTCGTTGGAGACCTGGCAAAAACTACAGACCATTGATTACGCCATCGATGCGGTTATTCGCGACCAGGGGAGTGACGAAGCGAAATTTTATTTGGGTGACGACATCTTTGTCAGCTGTGCTACATTCAACGACATGCTCCTGGTGCATATACGGAAATGGAAAATCAGGTCAGATACGCAAGAGCGTGTTCCTTGTCCTCAGGCCGTCACCTTGAAAATAACGGCGTGGCGGAAGCTGCAGAGTCTCACAGCTGTAATTCATGAAGCCCTGTCTCGCCAGGTGTCTGAGTATATTTGTAACAAGTACATCGACACATTCCTGGATCATCTCAGACCCCGCATTCGACACTTGCGTATCCAGCAATGTGCAGGCTGTGTGAAAAAGGACGGTGTCTTCAACACGCATACGTGTGTGGACAATAGTATACCATCATACGCGCTCATCACTGAGGCACTACAGGACGTCACCGAGGAGCAAATTGCCCTGGCATTGGAAGCTGCCTGTCCACCCAGAATTCCACGTGAACAGATTGCTACCTACATCTACGTGCACCAGGGGCGGAAAGACGATGATGAGTTCAAACAAGTCTTGTTGCATCACTATTGAACATTTCAAGTCTTGTGTTGCAATGAAAACATTCAGACATTACCGTATTCCTACATTCTACGTTCATTGAAGCGCCTTGATAGCGTATAATTGTATTAAAATTCAATACCCAGAGTCTACTGTGGTGAAGACGTTCATTCTACTGTGTTAGTCTTGTTGTATAAATATTGAACATTTCAAGTCTTGTTGCATTGAAAACATTCAGACATTATCGTATTCCTACATTCTATGTTCATTCTATGTTCATTCTATGTGCATTGAAGCGCCTTGATAGCGTATAATTGTATTAAAAATTCAATACCCAGAGTCTACTGTGGTGAACACGTTCATTCTATTATGTTAATACAAATAGTAGAAAATTCAAAATGGGTGTTAGTGTTCATTGAGTGTGGTGATGGGAGCTGGTGTTTTTTGTGCTTTGAGTTAGAAGTTTCCTCTTTCGGAAAGATTGGGTGGCCCTGAAAAGGGACTTTGGAAAGTGTTATGACACTTTTTTTACGAGCGGAAAATTTGCTTCACTCCGGACACCCACGTCCTACACACGGGACACTTGATCTTTAAATGGAGTTCGTCCGTTTCAGTGCAGAGGCACGTCCCCCCTACACATGTTAGTGATACCCAGAATTCCCGACATAGGCATAGATGTCCACACGGAAATAGGGCGTACCTGGTTTCCTCGTTGGTACACACGCTACAGTTTGATTTACTTTCTTCCTTATGCAGTTGTTGTAGTAGTTTACACTTTACATTTTCCATTTGATCCATGTCTTCCCTCATTTCATTAACCTGTTCGTTCAGGCGCACCACCTCGGCCCAAGAGGATGGTAGTGTTGTCATTCCTGTTGTTGTTGTTGTTGTAGTTGGCGGTGTGGTAGCTGGCGTTCCTGTTTCCGTAGTCGGTGTTGTGGTAGTTGGCGTTTGGGTAGCTGCTGTATTTGCTGGGGGTCTGTTTAACCACTCTAGATCGGGGAGTTCTTCATCGTCCGTAGTGACATCTTCATTGTCCAAAGTGTCCCTCACCTCTTGGTCTTGTTCTTCACTTCGCCGTCTCAACGTATCGGCAATATTATGCACCCGCTCAAAGCTTGTAATTATTGTCACACCATCGCCATGTTCTTCACTGGTAATCACCTCGCTACGTTCTCTCGGATCTTGCGCGTTGAATAACCTCCGTCTGGTAGTCATGATGTATTTGTGAATGAATGGCGAGATACTGCGCGTTATTTATAGTCTAGGCGGCCATTGGCCGCCATTAGCCGCCATTGGCCGCCATTGTTACGCGCGGACGTCAGCGAAATCTCTCCCTCAAAACCTGGTGCTGGCCTAGGCTGGCAAAAATTTTGTGTTTCTTTTCCAACTTTAAACCGGTGTGATTTTGCAATAAATGCCAGTGGACGTATAAAATTTATTTCAACTTGAATTGGGGCAACTCATCGTGTAGCATTGAAAAATTCAGAAGGCTAGCGGCAGGGTAACTCACTATTTTTAATGATTTTATCGATTTTTAGACCCGTAAGGTTATGGATAGGGTGGTATGGAAAACCCGGTACACTTGAAATAAATCGGTTTTCCTCGGTAAAAATACGTCAGGTATGTTCCTCACAGGCTTATAATGTCACCCTGAAAATTGCAGCCGGTTTATCGAAAGAAAAGTAGGAATTTTTATCGTATCACACCGGCTACGGTAACACAGCCATTGACATGCATAGCTGTACTCACATTTGCCTGCAGACTGTATAGTGTTGTGTTACCGTAGCCGGTGTGATACGATAAAAATTCCTACTTTTCTTTCGATACCGGCTACGGTAACACAGCCATTGACATGCATAGCTGTACTCACATTTGCCTGCAGCCTGTATAGTGTTGTGTTACCGTAGCCGGTGTGATACGATAAAAATTCCTACTTTTCTTTCGATAAACCGGCTGCAATTTTCAGGGTGACATTATAAGCCTGTGAGGAACATACCTGACGTATTTTTACCGAGGAAAACCGATTTATTTCAAGTGTACCGGGTTTTCCATACCACCCTATCCATAACCTTACGGGTCTAAAAATCGATAAAATCATTAAAAATAGTGAGTTACCCTGCCGCTAGCCTTCTGAATTTTTCAATGCTACACGATGAGTTGCCCCAATTCAAGTTGAAATAAATTTTATACGTCCACTGGCATTTATTGCAAGATCACACCGGTTTAAAGTTGGAAAAGAAACACAAATTTTTTGCCAGCCTAGGCCAGCACCAGGTTTTGAGGGAGAGATTTCGCTGACGTCCGCGCGTAACAATGGCGGCCAATGGCGGCTAATGGTGGCCAATGGCCGCCTAGACTATAAATAACGCGCAGTATCTCGCCTTTCATTCACAACTACATCATGGCTATGGCTGAAATCATGGATATTGACAACCTATTAGACGAGTTAATCATAGATAATGAACACCAACCGGTAGAGCACATCGATATGGTACACGATGAACATTGGCTGGGTGATATTATACAAGACCTATTTAAAGATGAAGAAGACCAACCGGTACAGGGCGGCGAACACGACCCAGGAGCACAAGTGGTAGCGGATGTCACTGCACTCCAATGCGACCGGTTTGACCGAGTGCTACAAGATGTCTACAAACAACATGAAGAACAAGCCCAAGTTCAACATGTCCAACAAGACCAAGAAAGAGAAAGGAGAAAAAAAGAACAGATGGCTATTTTACAGCCGCCATTACTGGAAGAAGACCAAGCAACAGAAAGAGAAAAAAAAGAACAACAAGAGATGGCAAGGTTACAGCAGCAAGAGATGGAGTTCTACACTATGGCAATAAGAAGAAGACTGGCACCAAACACAAGATGGAAAGCAGCACAGTATTTACGCTGCGTCGAATGCGCTAGTCAATTTGCCAAATACGCTATATTTCCATGTGGCCATCAAGCCTTATGTATTTGCTGTATTCACCGACATGCCCGAAGACCAGAGCCTACGTGCGCTGACAACCCCATAGTGTGTAAACTCATAGCGCTGAAATGCCCGGTGTGTACTCAGAGATGGCAAGCCGACCTGTTCCCAGCGATGTAACCCCTTACATCTTCCAAAGGCCCTTTTCAGGGCCACCCAATCTTTTCGAAAGAGGAAGCTTCTAATTCAAAAGCACAAAATAACACCAACTCCTGCACATGCACACACATACCTAGGTAACAATAGGTAAATAACACATCAATTCCCATGTTAAAATGCATTCCTATCTCTATATAACATTAGGGTTGGCCCTGAAACATTTTTTTTCGTTGTGGGTCTCAGTCAGCGCGCGGACGTCGGCGAAGAATCACCACGTCCGCGCGCACAACCCTTCCTGGGTTAATTTACAATCCGCTGATTTTACACAAAATCGCTATAGCAAATTCCTATGTTAAATCCATTCCTATCTCTATAACATTAGTTCATCTACGCGTCGCTGATTGGTCTAATTTAGGCGCGAGTCATGCCTGCTGGGTCCCCGCAGAATCCTCACTTTTTGCGCAAAATTCAGTCAATTCTCCAGGTTAAATCATTGCATATATCTATAACATTAGAATTGATGTACGCGTCGTTGATTGGTGCCTACGCCGAGGTCCGCGTGCCCAACCCTTCCTGGGTTAATTTACAATCCGCTGATTTTACACAAAATCGCTATAGCAAATTCCTATGTTAAATCCATTTCTATCTCTATAACATTAGAGTTCATCTACGCGTCGCTGATTGGTCTAATTTAGGCGCGAGTCATGCCTGCTGGGTCCCCGCAGAATCCTCACTTTTTGCACGAAATTCAGTCAATTCCCAGGTTAAATCATTGCATATATCTATAACATTAGAATGGATGTACGCGTCGCTGATTGGTGCCTACGCCGAGGTCCGCGCGCCCAACCCTTCCTGGGTTAATTTTCAATCCGCTGATTTTGTACAAAATTGCCTATGGCCAATTCCTAGGTTAAATGCATTCCTATCTCTATAACAGTACAGCCCGAATGATCACGGACTTTCACGAAGGTAGGGATGGAATAAAAACTATAACGTATACGGGTACGGATAGAGAGAGGCACGAAAAAAAAAAAAGGAAGGCTGGACTACCATTTTCGGCGGTCCCTATTTTGCTCGACTCCTCTGTCTGAAGCGAGGTGGTTTTACTCTGGACCCTGATCTATGGACAGCCTTGGAAAAAGTAATCCCCATGGTCGATGAAGTACTATATCTATAGGGTGCACACAGGCTAGAGTGTCAGTGTCTACTCATAAAGCGAACACACCACAGCGCAACCCGGACAGGCACCCAGATGAAGGGTAGGAAGACAGGCACCCAGATGAGGGGCACCCGAAAGGGGATGAGAAAAGGTGGGCGGCCGGAATCTACGTGGCGTACCACTGTGAACAAGGTGTTAACAGATTTGTATTACAACCCTACCAGTCTAGCCGCTTATAGCGCTGTGGGAGCGCTCGCTCGAGCTGCACATTCCCAAGGCATCAGTCGAACTGAAGTTCGAGAATGGTTAAAAACCCAAGACACTTATAGCTTACATCGAGCAACCCGACGACATTTTCGCCGTAACCGAGTCATCGTAGGAGGCGTAGACGCACAATGGCAGGCTGATTTAGTCGATATGAGTCGATTTGCACCCCACAATGATGGACATCGGTACATGTTGACCTGTATCGATATTTTATCCAAGTACGCATGGGTACTACCAATCCGGACCAAAACAGGAGAGAATCTGGTACGGGCGTTCCAGCAGATTTTCAAGACGGGACGCAAACCCCTCTATTTGCAAACGGATGAAGGCACAGAATTTCTCAACCGTCCCTTTCAAGCCTTTCTTAAGAAACAGAAGATGTTTTTCTTCCATACGTACAACGAGACCAAAGCCTCTGTGGTGGAACGATTCAATCGCACCTTCAAAGGACGAATGTACAAGTATTTTACCGCCAAAAACACCCGACGGTACATCGATGTGCTACCTCAACTGGTCCAAGGGTACAATCGAGCCTATCATCGCAGTATCCAGCGAGCTCCCCTCGATGTGACAGAACGCAACGAACATCAAGTGCGCCGTACGCTGTACTCGATAGACCCCAGTCCACTCACGTCACCCCGTTACAAACGCGGAGATGTGGTACGGATCAGTAAAGTCAAAGGGCAATTTGAGAAAAGTTACTTGCCCAACTGGAGTGACGAGAACTTTGTCATCGTTCGCCATAAGCCTCGACAGCCACACGTCTATCAACTGGAAGATCTACAAGGAGAAACACTGCAAGGCACGTTTTACGAGGCGGAATTACAACCCGTAGTGAAAACACGGAAAGACTACTACACGGTGGAAAAGATTTTGAAAACGGAACGTCGACGTGGCATCCCCTATCATTTCGTCAAATGGCAAGGTTGGCCCAGTTCGTTTAATTCCTGGGTGTCAGGCCGTGACATGAAACGACTATAAATTCTACCTCACATCGCCTACATCCTTCAGTGTAGGGTTGTACCATGGATAGTGCACATCTACCCTTACTGCTACGGACTCGAAAAGGACAAGTGGGTGCCGTAGTGTGTCTAGTAGTGCTTCTGGGTACCTTATTTGGAGGAGTCTTCTACGATTTGACGTACCTGATATCCTGTTTCAACACCATTCGTGCAAGTGCTGCTCCACCCAACACCACCACCACCACCACCACCACTTCCACCACCACTTCCACGACTCTCGCTCCTACGACGCGGGCATCACCACAGTCCATCCAGTCCACGACGCGGTCACTTTTCATCCGCCAGCCTGCCGTATCAACCCTCAGACTACGGACCCTATCACCACACACACTCAGCCCCACGACGCGGTCACTTTTCATCCCGCCAACCTCTCCCGTATCTACCCTGAGAAGCGATGAACCTTCCACCCCATCACGACAACCACCACCCACCACCACCACCACCACCAACACGCTAACACCTAGAGGGGGATACGGTGAATACCGTTTACCACAGCAACGGTACCCGAACGACTACGATCCCCGGTGGGATCCACGACAACGGTGGTGGGCATCCTTTCACGTGTTTCATCGCTGGACCGACGGGATCGGGAAAAACACACTTCGTTCAACGCCTGATCCAACACGGGTCAGCCCTCATTTCACCGCCCGTAGCTCGCATCCTGTGGTGTTATGGAGCTTGGCAACCGGCGTACGAGGAACTGGCACGCCTCCCTGGACTCACCTTAGTGGAAGGATTACCTCCCGAGGATACGCCAGAAGACACCTTGGTCGTGGTCGACGATCTCATGACCGAAACGGACAGTCGAATCACCCGTCTCTTTACCAAAGGAAGCCATCATCGTCGGTTGAGCATCATCTACATCGTGCAGAATCTCTTCAGTAAGAACAAAGAGCACAGGAACATTAGTTTGAATGCTCAGTATGTAGTGTTATTCAAAAACCCCAGAGACGCATCACAAATTATGCACCTGGCAAAACAGATGTACCCTAAAAACACGGCCTTTGTGCGGGAAGCCTTTGAAGAGGCCACCCAAGGGGCTCACGGGTATCTACTCATCGACTTGAAACAAGACACACCCTCGGCACTTCGATTGCGCACCCACATTTTTCCCGGGGAGTTCCAGACGGTGTACACACCCAGATAAAAGAAGAAGACAATCCACTCTAGCAGTCACTTCCTCATCATGTCTGCACGGATACGCAAGCACGCGCCGGCCTTGCGCGTATTACGCAGCGCGCCACCGGAGGTGGGCCGGGCCCTGGTGCGCGGCGCGGACCCAGACTTGGTACGGTGTTTGTGTGAAGTGGCTCATAATGTGTTAAAAGGCAATGTTCCTCTCAGTCCTCTGCAGAAAGGGAAATTGCAACGGCACAAGACGGGTCTACGAACGCTGGTGAAGAAGACGGGCAGTGTCAAGAAAAAGAAACAGGTGTTACAGCGAGGCGGATTTCTCGGCGCACTCCTCGCACCTTTAGCCGCTACCGTACTGGGACCGTTACTAGGCTCCATCTTGGGACGCTAACGTCATGGAACATACGAAAAAAATGATGCTGGTCGAACCTCGACTGTTACAGAGTTTGCAATCACCCTACCCTGTCCCTGCCACGGTGCAACAACTCCAGTCTCTGGACGAAGAGATGAATAGTATACTCCAACGTCGACTACCCGATCACGAGAAAATTCAACTCTACCATCACACGCTGAACCAGTACAAGACGTTTATGGATCAATATAGGGGTAGTAGTACACCCCTACTACCCGCAGCGCCCACACTCACACCACCACCACCACCACCCTCATCCTCTGCCTCACCTCAGCTCGAACAGGAAGTGTTGGCCAGTGTCCCTAAAGCATTCAAGACCAAGGCTCGTTTATTGTTGGACCGGATGAAACAAAATCCTAATATGGGTTGGACCGACCAGGGGCAGCTGCTGATTGGAAACCAAGCGGTGCCGGGGTCTCATATCACCGATCTGATCAACGATACGGTACGTTCTCGCAAACACTCTAATCCACCGGGCTGGGAAGCCTTTGCTCAGGGGTTAAAAGACACACACATCCCTCAAGAATTGGTAGGAAATCCTAACCGTTGGGCCTTTATGCAGCAATCGACGAGTAGACGACACCAACCACCACCACCACCACCACCACCCTCTTCTTGGGCACCGATGTCACCTCCCAAAACACCACAACGACGGGGACGTACTCGTCTCAGATCTAAGTCACCGCGACGATCACGACGCCGAGGTAAGCCGCCCAAGGCCTGGGAGCCCTACTAGAGGAATCCTATTAAAACCCGGTGCAGAAGCCAGAAAGCTCAGTCGTCATGTTTTACCTCACGTTGCCCAGTAACAGTTCACTCGATGTGTTTCCTGACAACACGTTGGCCAAGTACGTGACTCAATTATCACAACCGTTGCATTTACCTGGCCGGTGGGAATGTGGACTGGTGGATATTCAGTACCCTTACTCGTGGTACAACGTACGAGACCAAGAAGTATGGTACGAAGTGACCTACGAAGGCAAAGTACACCGACTCACTCTACCCCCAGGCCAATATGATACGCCAAAGACGTTCATAGAGGGTCTACTCACCTTGCTGGAGTAAAAGTCTCTACGGGAGGTGACGAATAATTCAAAACCCTTGAAAGCCTATCCCTTCAAGAATCACGTGATCTTCGATGTCAACGCACACAACGACAAGTCCTGTATCCTGCTCAGCCCCAACGTGGGTGTGAAACTCAGTCCTACACTACAGCAAATGTTAGGTCTGCCTTACAGCGTGTACACGGGGCCCACCACCGACAACGGTGACGTTGTGATGGATATGAAAGTAGGCATGTACGGACTCTACGTCTACTCGGACGCAGTGGACAGCCATATTGTGGGCGATGTGAACACACCTCTGTTACGGGTGGTCCCCATTAGCAAGACGTATGACAATCAAGTCAACCAGAGTTTCAACCATATACTCTACCTACCCGTACGACATACCGATATCAACACGATCATGGTGGATATAAGAGATGACAGGGGACACCCGGTTGCATTCGAACGAGGGAAAGTGGTGCTGACACTTCATTTCCGACAAGCCCGCTCTCCTCACTTCGTATAATGTACGTGCCTTACCAGTGCCATACGCCCAGCTATGGCGACTACTACAAAAAACAAACGGGAGGGAACTTGCCCATCTTTAGCGGTGCACGCATGCAACGAGGTCACGGATTGGGGAACATACTGGGCAGCATCGTGAAAACGTTCTTACCCTTGGTGACACGGGGTGTCAAAGCGGTAGGTAAACAAGCGGTACGCAGTGGATTGCACGTGGCCGGTGATGTCTTGGGAGGCACAGCACCCCGACAAGCCTTCAGACGACGGGCTAAAGAAGCAGGCAGCGTCTTGATCGCCAAAGCCCTTAAAAGACAACCACGGGTACGGCGAAGCCATTCGACGTCCGACACACCGACGACGCACACCCCGGAATAAGACGAAGAAGAAGAAGAAGAGTAGTAGGAGAGACATCTTCGCATAATGGCATTCATTCACTCCGAGTCGTGTCCGTCTACCAACAGTGAATTGGATTTGTGGACTATTCCACCCACCCAGACCAGTGTGGCCGAAGGACGTTGGGTAGAACATCGACCCCTGGCTAGCCTGACGGGGACGGGACCCCTGGAATTTACCATTGAAAACAAAGATACGGCCTACCTGGATTTAGCCCACACCTACTTGTACGTGAAAGCCAAAATAGTGGACGGAGCCGGGCAACCCATAGCGGACGATGCGGTAGTAGGCCCGGTGAATCTTTGGCTGCACTTCTTGTTCCAACAGGTGGATATAGGTCTGAACGATAAACTCATCAGTACGTCCACCAATACGTACCCGTACCGAGCCTACATGGAGACGCTGTTGTCGTACGGCAAGGATGCCAAAAAAAAACACTTGCAAGCCTCGCTGTACTACAAGGATACACCCGGATCCATGAATAGCGTGCTCGCTGCCAATAATGGGTTCACCGCGCGCAAAAACATGGCAGCCAATAGCAAGTCCGTCGATATGATGGGACGACTGCACGCCGATCTGTTCCTGCAAGACCGCTACATGATGAACGGTGTATCCATCAAGATCAAGTTGATCCGTTCCACACCCCCGTTCGCCTTGATGGCCGCTGGAGAGGCTGCCAATTACAAGATCATCATTGAAGATGCAGCCCTGTTTGTCCGTACGGTGGATTTGCAACAGGGGGTGTTGCTGAGTCACATGGAAGCCTTATCGAAAAAACCAGCCCTGTACCCCATCCGACGCGTACAGACCAAGGTGTTCTCTGTGCCAGCAGGTACGATGATGGCCAATCGTGAAAATTTATTTCTAGGGGATCTCCCTAAACGTCTTACCGTGGCGTGTGTGACCAACACCGCTTTCAATGGACAGTGGGATGAGAATCCGTTCGCCTTTCAACATTTTGGCACTGCACGTGGCCGGCCATCAAATTCCAGCCCGTCCATTACAACCGGATTTTGGTAATCAAAACTATGTGCGGAGCTACCTGAACCTGTTTACAACACATATAAGGGAAGTGGGAAGAGGTGCCGACATACTGACTGCGTCACATGACTTCACAGAATAGTCTTCTGGTTATCCTATTCTAAAACACATACCAAGAATCTAACGATTCGTGATATGTGTTGTATCTCAGGTACGCTTTTATTGTACCTGTTCATGTGGTAACTTGGATGATATGACCACACGGCCCCTAGCACCGGCATAAGCGGTATTAGATACAAATCTAGAGAGCTATAGCCACAGGACAAAACAACCAGGACGAAGGAAATACCATCACTCGACGAGACTTTCACCGTGGGTACACGTTGTTCGCCTTCGACCTCACCCCCACCTTGGAACACGATCATCAACTGGCCTTGCTCAAGAAAGGAAACCTACGGTTGGAACTGCGTTTCGCCGTCGCTCTAGGCCAGACCATTAACGTGATTTGCTACGCCGAGTTTGATAACGTCATCAGCGTGGATCAGCAAAGAAACGTCCTGTGTGACTACGCCAGCTAGAGTCATGGATACAGAGCAGCTGATGGCCATACTCCAGCAAGATCCTCGGGTACCCTTTCGAGGTGTGTTTCCACGCAATGTGTTTCCCACCCACTCCACCACCCCAGCAGCCTACATCCTGAATACAGACCCTGGGTCTCGACCCGGTGAACATTGGGTGGCTGTGTACGTGGACACCCTAGGCCAAGGCGAATACTTTGATTCCTACGGACTTGCACCCCTGCATCCCGATTTGGTGAAATTCATGGACGTATCTACTACAGTGTGGCGTTGGAATACTCAAAGATTACAAGGACCCTTGAGTAGTGTGTGCGGACAGTACTGTGTGTTTTATCTCACTCACCGGAGTAGAGGACATTCTATGCAAACGATCGTACACATGTTTGATGATTATTGTCAAGCCGAAGACCGTGATGTACTCTATGACTGGACGGCCTCTCGTTTTAATGTGCATGCTCCATTTCTCTGGTTAACTTAAATTCAATGCACTGCGCAGTACTATTGTTTTTTATTATCACGTTGTTGTTATGACGTTGTTGTTCTGACGTTCATTGATGTTCAATAAAAAAAAGATTCATGAAAAACACAAAAATGATGGTTTTGACTTATTTTTTTTATTTAAGTCAACAAGAAGGAAGTTACACTATGTACAATACAATACAGGTGGTATGTACAATAGAATACAAGTGGTATGTATATACAAGTGGTACAAAAAATTCTGTCAGGAGTAGGATTCGAACCTACGTTCGGCATTTCGCCGACCAGCACAGTTAACCGGCGCCTTAGACCACTCGGCCATCCTGACTTTTACAGTTTTTAACTCGTGTATCAACAGTCCATAGTGTGTTCGACATTTTTTCACAAGACCACTCGGCCATTCTGACTTTTACAGTTTTTTAACTCGTGTATCAACAGTCCATAGTGTGTTCGACATTTTTTCACAAGTCCAAGTAAGTGGTACTGATGCCATCGGGAAGGACTTTCCGTTTCGGGTAAAAGAAAGTAAAGGCGTCTCGTTGCTGAATGTACGTCCGCATCTGGTGGTCCACCACCCGAAATCCTCGGTTAGTCCCACTCGCACTGGCCTGGCTTTGCAGCACGTTCAGGTACAAGGTTTTGTCGATGTTGGGTTCGCGCCGGTTCACCTCTTTGCAGCTAAACTTATTTTCGTCTCCCCCGTAACAGTAATACGTCTTGGAGGAGAGAGCAATCATAGCATCCCCACTCCACTCCAGCTTGAAGAGGCCCGGCGTACGCTTATCGTACTGGTAATGGTCACGTCGAGGTAGCCACTGGTCCCGTTCCACCTCATACTGTGCACGTAACTCCGGTTTCACCAGGGACTCCCAATCTGCATTAGAGACGGCCATGTAGGCCGAGTCCGTATCCATCTCCATGAGTTGCCAGTCTGATGGGTTAAAATACACACCCATGAAATCATATAGAAACTGCAGCATCCTCAGCTTGGCCACCTGGTATACCGTACATCCAATCTGCAGGGGCAGGTTGTAACGGATAGTCTTTTTGGCTAAAGTGATTTCATAGGTGTCGTCATCGATGACCTCCACGGACCGAAACAGAGGAGAATTCACTTTTTTGCGGGCTTGGGCAGTAGTACAAATGTTCACGTTCACGTGCTTATCCTGGTTCGTGATCGTTTTCCCATAATAACCATTGCCCGTCAATTTCCACGATTCACCGATGATGGCCTTACTCGGGTCTTGATCACCTTGACGACGGGCAGACGTCACAATGTCGGCATTCTCCGCAAAACAGGCGTTGGGTACGTACTGTATCACTTGGTATATTTTCGTAATTTCCAGACCGTGGTTCATGTACCACTGCAGCAGCGGAGTGCCCAGCAAGATTTTCTCTGCCCACATACTGCCAATCAACATCCGTCGAGGTCGAGACAAACACTCGTGTTGCTCCGCATAGGCCCCCATGGTGTCCCCAATATCATCCCGACCCACCAGCGTGTTCTTAAAGATGGGAGGGCACTGGGCGAAGAGAGGCTTGAGAGTGTCGGGAACATGCAAATCACATTCGACAAAGCCGTAGAGGTCCCCAGAACGAATGGCGTCGAACATCTGTGGTAGACTCAGGAGTCGCCGACGACTCAGCGGGTACTCGCGCTCTTTTAGGAAACGCCGTAAATGGGGCACGGCCTGGCACATGGTGTGAAATTCACACTCCCACATTTCGGTCAGATGGTATCCTCTCTCTTTCACATAATCACCGTTCTCCTGCACTTCTTCCCGTAATTCTTCCGGTGTTTTTCCACGTCGTTGGTTGAAGCGTCCAGCGCTGAAATGGCATCCGTGGCCGTGCCAATAGCAACCGTAAAATTGGAATACGGTCGGTGTTCTACCCACCAGGGCAAACCCATCGACGGGAAGTCGACGATCTCCTATGCGCTTCTCTGTGGCGTTGGTTTGATGGCGTATATAAATTCCCCGTCGATAGGCTTCCCAATCCAACCACTGATCAGCCAGATGCTTGTAGGGAGTGCGTTGCGGTGTGAAATGCTGGCCTTCTGCCAACCAACGTGTATAATGTCCACTGGGCATAGGTTGGGACAGAGACCACAGGTACAAGGCATTTGCATCGAAACCGATGATCTTAGCACAGGGTTTTCCACTGGGGAGAGTAGTGACGTCCTTCTCGTGATAACGGTGAAAAATAAGACTAGGTCCGCCCGCAATGTTCTGCTTGAGACAATCATGCATGTCTGCATCTTTTTGCTGTATCAGCGAGAAGTACGTAGGACACTCTTGAAAAAAGATGGCGAAGCGCCAGACCCGGTAAACTCAAGCACTCCTTGAAGATGTCGACGTGCATCTCACGACGAAACAGTTGAACCATTTTCTCGGCCGCTTCCAGGAAAGGAACCACATCTAAGTTATTATACCATATCAGGAAATCTCGCAAGGTCTGCATATGCTGATCGTTCCATACCTGCTGTAGTTCACGGTACGTGTCTTCCGGACATTCCACTTGCTTCAAATCGTCAAAGAAGGCATCCCGGGGTGGCAACTGTGTTTCCTCCAAACGGTCGAGCGTCGATATATACGTGTAAGGGAACCTCCCTTTGGTTTGTGCACAGTCATACGCCTTCACCCACTGATCATAGCTATAACTAGGAGCTAAGTAGTTCCGTACATCCAGGAAATGAAGTGATGTGGTAGTGAGGGCCATATGATTATTGATCTTCTTGATGACGGGCTTGATAGTATTCGCCTGGGCCAAGTAGGGGTAGAGAAATTCCTTCACCATGTTCAAGTCATATCGCCCCGAGTTGAAACCCAGCACCGGTAACTGGCCTAGGTATTGTAGGAAGCGCACTTTCAATTTCTCCGCATACGGTTTAGGTAAAGGCACATCCTGCGACTGCATGGGCTCCGGCTGCGACTCCGGCTCCGACTCGGACTCGGACTCTTCATCGTCACTAAACGATACACCCGGTATAGGAATCCGATCGTCCAGCTGGTCCAATACGTCCTGGAACTTGGACACCAACAATTCCGTACTGGCCGCACTGACTTCCTCTAAATACTCCATCATGCGGGTGATCAACTCATGGGAATCCCCGGTAGACACGTAACAGACCGGTGCAGCGTCATAGCCAGGTACGTTGCTGGAAATACTGACACTGAGGGGAATATGGCGCTGCGTCTACTGCGTTTTCGCTGAAAACATGTCCATGGGCTCCAACAAGGCCTCAAAATCGTAACACGCCCGGTAGGGAAAATAACGGTCCTCCTCCGGTATGATCAGACCCTCATCGGCCAGTTCCTCGAAAATAGTAGGCGTATTATGATACACACCACCCGGAAATTTTCGCTTCACACTGTTGTCACCAATCTTCTCGTGCTGATGTAGATCGTTGGAACGGTGAAACACCCGATGGCATTGGGCACAACTGTAAGACTGGGCGTACAGGCTCATATTGTAGATCAGCGAAAAATGACTCACGCCATTGTCGTCGAAAACATTGACTTTCATCGTAGAAGCATACCGTTCTGTTGAACGACGAACCAATTCAGCCACAAATGTATCCTCCTCGCATCGTAATCGGTATACAAAGATATTGATGTTGAACAGTGTTTCCACGTCATCCAAATTCTTGAAAGGGACTCCACGGAAGTGTCGCTTATCCAAGTCTTGCTGCTCTAAGTACTCTTCCCAATAGCCATTGGCCACTGTGTCAACTCCTGGGATCACACTCGTCCAGATGCACGGCCAAACACAGAAACAGACATTTCCGGTCTTTGTAGGGTGCATGTTTCCCTGCCGTTAATGCATACAGTCCGTGTCGATGAAGCAACCAAGGGGGTAGTAGTACAGGAGCACCGATAGGATGATCTCTCATTTTCGTGACGAAAAATGTGACGTTGGTCACCATTTCCACAAGCCATTTGGTATTGGGGCGTTGCATTCGGGCCCATTCCAATGGATCCAACGTAGTGAGTTGGTCGATGAGTGGCTCCAGGGAAATCGCATCCGTCACCGTGAACGGCTGATCAAACACATAGGTATTATTGCTGGGATAATAATACCGCACCTGGTCCGTGTCCTTGTGCCGTAAAATGTACCCGAATGTCATATTCAACTTGAACGCTGTGACCTGGTCTGTGAAAATGTTCTCGGCATAAGTAGACAAATACGTGAGGTCCTGCAGTCGACGGTCCAATAGACGACGGTCACGGTGAAAACAATGGCGTATGGTAGCCCAGTGTCGTTGATAAATGTCCCTCACACGCTCGTCTTCAGGTAAGACTTCAACCGGAGGTGCTGCTGGGTCCAATGGAAAATCTTCTCCACGTCTCATGCTTCTCTCCTCCTCTCGTGAGAACAAGCAGGCAAGCAGGCAGGCAGACAGGCAGGCTGGTAGGCTAGTGGTCAGGCAAGCAGGCAGGCAGGCAGGCAGGCTGGTCAGGTAGGTCAGACAGCTCCGTGGGGTAGTGCAATGAATACACCCAACCACTAAAAATCACCCCCTTTTATACGTTTTTCTACAACAATGGCGGTCTATCCACCATTTTCACCACCATTAGCCACCATTATCCACCATTATCCACCATTTTGCCCTACCATTAGCCGCCATCTTTCCCCATTTTCCCATAGGCAGTCACGTCTTTCCACCATTAGTCGCCATTAGCCACCATTTTGGCAGCCATTAGCCGCCATTAGCCACCATTAGCCGCCATTTTATTAGCCGCCATTTTCCAACATGGCGGACTAGGCGGCCATTGGCCGCCATTAGCCGCCATTTTCCAACATGGCGGACTAGCCGCCATTGGCCGCCATTAGCCGCCATTGTGGGGAAAATCCCCAGTACATCAACAGACACAGACAAGTCTAGACATGTACAAAGGCTACGCCTCATTCAACCCAACCGGAAGTGACGTCATACCTGCGCACATCACTCCTGCGCACACAGCCACAATTTCTTTTCTCGCGCATGCGCAGTGAGGCGCCAGAGCGTCAATTTACCGTAACACTACTACTGATGTGTTTACATTTCAAGTATGCACTTATAGGCCGCCATTGGCGCTGCATCTGTCATATTCGTTATTGCCCGTTAGATGTATTCTCGGCTGCTCTTGTCCAATCAGAAGTCAACATTACAGAAAGTTCAATCTTTCTGTTTTCCCTACTACTAAGGGGCAACTGGATTACTTTCCTTGATTTTGTACTTCTCCGAAATCGAGAGACTACGCTATCTCACCAACAACCACATTCCTATTTCTATGACTCACCAGGTGTAAAGTCCGTTTTTTTCTTTGATAACATGCACCCACCCACGACTTGATCGGCCTGGAGGAGCGACCCATTACGCCCACTATGGACCCAACCTCGACCCCAAAACGTCATTCAAACTGATACCTCACACGACCCATTCGGACCATTATTGCTTCACATCGACCCCAAAACGTCCATTCCAATGCCCTTTTGCCACAATTTCCGGTCTGCGCATGCGCGCCATAGCCTTACTTCTAGGACCCACCCATCCAGTCGTATGCTTCTCCACGAATGCTTCAAACTGATACCCCATCCGGTCCATTCCGACCACTACTGGTCCACCACGTCCCCAAAACGTCCATTCCAGTGCACCTTTTCTACTGCGCATGCGCGCCATATCCCCTACTTCCACGGCCCACTTATCCAGTCCGAGGCTCCTCCACGAGTGGTACATATTGGTACCTCCCACGGTCCATTCGGGCCAATACTGATCCACCTCGACCCCAAAACGTAAATTCCAATGCCCTTTTCCCACAATTCCCGGTCTGGGCATGCGCGTCATAGTCTTACTTCCAAGACCCACCCATCCAGTCGGATGCTCCTTCATGAGTGCTTCAAACTGATGCCCCATATGGCCCATTCGGACCACTATTTGTCCACCACCACCCCAAAACGACCATTCCGATGCGATTTTTCCACTGAGCATGCGCGCCATAGCCTTACTTCCACGACCCACGCATCCAGTCGGATGCTCCTCCACGAGTGCTTCAAACTGTTACTCCATACGGCCTATTCGGGCCAATGGTGGTTCACCTCGACCCGAAAACGCCCATCCCCATGCTCTTTTTTTACTGTGCATGCGCGCCATAGCTTCTACTTCCACACCCCACCCGTTCATTCGGACGCTCCTCCACCAGTGCTTCACGGCCCTTTCAGACCAATAATGCTCCCTCAATCACTCAAATACAAGCGTCTAGTCCGTCATTCATAATTCAGCCGTCGTCCATTAAAGAATATCCGCGTCCATAATCCAAAGATTATGACACACCAAAACACACCCCCACGCACTCCCAAAATGCCTGCTTTTGCTACTACTCTTATTGATTACGTCACCAATGACGTCACTGATGACATGGACATTCCTCAAGTGGTGGTCTACACCGCAAGAGCTTCAATATGAGACCCTACACTCCATATTTGGATGCGATATAGCGCCTCAATCTCTCAATATGCACTTGTGCTCCCCCAAAATGCCCAATTTCGCTACTACTCCTCGACTGCGTATGCGCACTAGTCTTTTTTTCTACGCCACATTTGTCCAGTCGGACGCTCCCCCACAGGCGCTACACATTGACACCTCCCACGGCCCATTCGGACCACGGATAGTCCACCTCGACCCCAAAACGACCAACCCCAATCTGCCTATTTACTTCACATGCGTCCTCATAACTTTTCAACAAAAGTCACCCCATGGCTACGAGACCCCAACCATCATCTTGTACAGGGTGAGACAGAGTAAACAAGATGCCACACCCTATTGTAAAATCCACAAGAAAAAAAAAATGACCACCCCAATACATGTACCCCTAATACTCCTTGGGACAGCCGCCAACAGAGTTATTGCCCCGTCATAGTTGTCGTCCTTTCGTTCAGAGTGTATAGATGGCGCTACGATCATAATTTTCATATCATCCGGGAATTTGACAAGCGGGCGCCATTTTTCACCTACCGATATGACACAACGGACCTACACGGATGTTTTTCACCTTTTGCGAGCGATTGTACCATGCTATATTATATAATACTAACGTGTTGGGGTATGTATCAAATGCATTCATACTACGGAAGGCAACATGTTGAGATTTGCTGGTCCCCGATGACGTCATCGCTCAACATCTGGAGATCATGACGTCAGTTCTATTTATAGATCACCCGAATTGCGGAGTTGAAAAGTACATGGTAATATTGCGTACTATATGTCTAACTCCCAATGTATTCATGTATTTTTTTTCGTGGCTATACGAATCGACCATCGTGTATTCAACCTTTGAAAGGGCATTTGACCGCGTATTTGAGTGCACTTTGTGACGCCACTTTCGATCATGTGTCTCTTGACCCCTTTGAAAGGAAGGACCACTGACTGCGTATTGACCCCTTTGAAAAGAAGGGCCTCTGACCGCGTATCGACCCCTTTGAAAGGAACGACCGCTGACCGCCTATTGACCCCTTTGAAAGGAAGGACCGCTGACCGCGTATTGACGCCTTTGAAAAGAAATAACGCTGACCGCGTAATGACCCCTTTGAAAGGAAGGACCGCTGACCGCGTATTGGCCTCGTATTGAGTGCGCTTTGGTCGCGCGCAATGCATCATGGGATAGAATGCACTCAAAGCGAGGTCAAATGCTCTTTTTATACCACTGACATCACTACACACATAGCCAAACCTTTTCCTTGGTGTCTCAATCCCCTGACGTAATCAGATGAGAGAGAGATCAACTACAGGAAGCATATTGCGTTTTACACATTTTATTATCTCCTCCATCACATCACACCCAAGCTGGGGGAGCCGCGTTGGATGTGAATACAATTCACGTATGCTATTGCGTGTGCTACCCTTGTGTTGCGTCAATCCTCTGTCATGGCTGCTCTTGGCCATCAGAGGCATTGCCGTCTGATCGTTCTGGTCCTAAGCGTATCCGGGCATTTTGGCCACATTGTTCAGAGCCTCAGAAGATGGTAACCTCATGTTCAAGTGACTCTTGGTTTTCTTGATGGCACGGTGCCTGGAATATTTCTTCATTTTCAGTGAAAACAAGCTATACTGTTCACGAACATCATCCGAACGCATGATACGAGCATACGTAGATATTTCTGCACGTAACCATGCGGTAACCGGTTTTATCTGGGTATATTAGGGCGCGTCCGAAAGGAAACAGCCGTGGCTCTGTGGGACCCGCGATCGGCACAATCACATTCTTGACAGCTGCAATAAAAGCCCGGCTTAGATACTAAGGCTACGTCCGAGAATCCACCGTATTCTCGGATCTGAATGTTAGGTGTCGACGAAAACTTTCCTGTGGAGTCATATGGTTGCTTTTCAGTCACCAGACGTCGTCAATTTTTCCCATCTCTTGCATATCGCTCCAATTTATTACCTGTATATGGTAGAATACCACTGGTGGACTGTTAGTCCCCGAGGCCAGGCCTTTGTACATGTCACTCGACAAATATATGTAGGTTTATTGTTTCGGTGGGAAATTTAAGCCGTATACGAAGTCGGACATTACAGGATAGTTTTTCTCGGTTTCTTGCATTTACCAGGTTACCCCATGTTGAGGCGTTTACTCCATCAGACGTCCATGATGCTCATCCATTAACAATTTCTTCTTTGAAGTAGCAGGAACACAACTGGGCTGGGTGGTGCTTAGTTGGGTGAAATATTGTTGAAAGCGACGTTAAATTCTATTCACTCACTCATTCATTAACATCAGATGAGTTGTTTGAGCTGATCTGTCATCACAGCTCCCGAGCTAGCGTATCTAATTCCGCTTAAGCTGGTGCTAAGGGCTGTGTGGATATTTCATTGTCTCCACATGAACAGCTGCAATAAAAGCGCGGCTGAGATACTAAGGCTACGTCCGAGAATCGTCCCCCTAATTATTTTCTTACCCCTTGAGCTAGGGGACTGAAACTTACCACACTGTACCCTTGAGTCAAGCTCTAAAAGAAAATGTAAAAACAAACCCAAGATGGCCGCTTTGATGACGTCACAGTGACGTCATTTTCAAAAACGGCATTTTTTGGTCGATTTTTCAGTCAGATTTTCCGAATTTTTTATTTATGCAATTTCTCCGCAAAAACTGCATGATAAATTAGTAAATATTAATGTGATGTGAAATAAAATAGTTTTTGCCTGCTTTTCGTCTCGGAAAAGCAGAAATTTTGAAGAAATATGACAAAAACATCACATTTCTGGGACCCCACGTGATCGCCATCTTGAATTTTCCCATGATCCTCTGCTCGGGGGGTTATGCAAATAGGCTCAAAATGATCCCAATATGATAAACTATAAAGTCACG
Source organism: Hanleya hanleyi (assembly GCA_036873755.1). NCBI lineage: Eukaryota > Metazoa > Mollusca > Polyplacophora > Lepidopleurida > Hanleyidae > Hanleya > Hanleya hanleyi. The sequence goes on along the minus strand of JAVTVY010026520.1, from coordinate 12,915 downwards.
GAGTTTCAGCTCTCTATTTGTGTCGTTCCGGAGATAGCGCAGAAAGTTTGGGTTAAAAAAAACTATGCATCAGGAGTGTGAGAAAATAGAGTGTCTAAACCCTACTAGGGGTAATAATTTAATGAAATGTGATCTTCTTTTGGTTCGGTCAGATATTCACAGAGTGCTATGACTGCTTTTCTGATGTGATGTTTTTTTTTATTGTGGTTAATAACCCCAATATTTGTGGATATTTTTTTCGATAACTCAATAATGTGTGTAATCCAGTTTAATTTATCGTTTATATAGACGCCTAAGAACTTGAAATGTTCCACTTTTTCAATCTTACTTCCAGATATACGTATTTTAATGTTTTGTAATTGTTTGCATTTCCTAGTTGGTTTTGTAATCATGAGCTTTGTTTTTTTGTGTGTGTTTAAAGGCAGTCGATTGCACAAGAACCAGTTATTGGAGTTTAGTCAACATAGTTTTTGAGGCAACAACGAGGATGACTTGATTACATTAGTAACATAGATAAGTAATAAAATTGGACCTATTATACACTGTAAAAAGAGGAAACATGTTTAAAGTTTCATTTTGAGATGGTAACATGTTAGATGCTTCATAATGCAACATGTTTTACCCTATTTTTCCACAAAAACATGTCTCATAGACGTAACGATGCAACTATTTGAGGGTTATGACATGTTTCACTCGCGCTGGCGTCTCACTATAACGGTCCGAAAAGCTGTTTGAAACATCAACGCTGAAACACGTGCAACCGAGTTGCATGACAACATGTGTCAAGAAAAGCGGAGTACAAAAGGGATAGTGCTGTCTGATGCATGGAATTAGATACCAGGTCGTTTTCACACAGTTCGACAGAGAGCTTTAGCAATTTGCAAACAAAGATATGATTACCACTGGCTTTCAGATATTTATTTCTGGTCTTTAGCGACCCGGAAGATATATGTTGGTATTGTGAATTAATCGACTGAGCATTTTAATTGAATTATTTGCATAACAATTTAACTCAACCAGGCCTAGGGTATTTGAGGCCTGCCCAGGCGCCATTTCACTCTACCCCTCTCCTTCCAAATATGGCTTTGCTCATTGAGATAGAGGTCTGAAACTTCTCACAACATCAGCTCAACTAAAAAGTGTGAAAAAAAAAAATTGCGAGATGGCCGCTTTGAAGACTTCACAGTTATGTCATATTCCAAATATGCATTTTTGGTCGATTTTTTGGTAAGATTTTCCCAGCCCAAATTTTGACTCTTCACTGGAACCCTACATGGCCGACATTTTGAATTTATGAGTATTCGCTCAAAACATATGGTCATATTATGACACACCAACAAAATACATAGCAATGTTGTTAGAATAAAAGTGACACTTATGGGGCACTAATGTGAGCAGCACTGAAAGAAATAACAACTGTGTTCTCCGTGTGATCAAAGGTACATTCAGTATTTTGAATTGTGTGAATGTGTAGTGCACCAGGAGATTTTTTTGAACAGAGTCAATACGATTGCTTGCGTCATTACAACGTTGGATGGGATTCGGCCTTAGTGGCATATATAAATCAGAAGGAGATAGAATGGACATTATTTTTCATACGTATTGGAATATTGGATAGTGTTTAGTGTCAACAATGTTTCTATTTCATCCCACAATGTGAACACTGTTGCAAAACTCGAGACGAATCCAGCCCTCCAGCCCTGATTTTAATAATCATCTGCGATCCGTATTCCATACCCCAAAATGGAATGAAATTTCAGCCACCCCGAAACAGAAATAGTTAATCGCGAGTAGCATGTCAGGAAAAACAACAAAGGCAGTATCATTCAGCAACTTCATACTTGTAGGCCTAAGTAATACAGTACCCATGTTCAGAAATGTTTCCAGTGTGCCGGATTAGACATGGAATACAATATGGGATAATACTTTATCACAGATCAGACAATGTCGTGTCAACGGACCAATATGGCAAGTTGAGTAAATTATCTTTAACTTTTGATTGTGAATCAGTGATATAAATGAAACAAATCTTGGGCACATTATTGCTATATGAACAATTTTCACTCTATGGTAACGGGGTTCACATCAGGGATTCTGATGTACCAATCATGCATCTGTTTGAAATCATTATTAAGTTTGAGTTAACCTGACTCGTGAGAAGCAGTCTGTTTTATGTGTTTCTGTATATGGTTATTGCTTGTTCATACATGTTTCTGAGTTTGACTTCCATCGAATATAAGAGAATAAAACTTGATGTATCTTGATTTTTGATGAATGTTTTCATTTCAGTACCGGTATCATGCACATGCTAGTCTGACAGTCTCCTGAAACACGTAATGGGATGTAGACTGTTTTGAAACACTTCCAAGTTTGAGACATGTACAGATCCGTTTCACTTGTGACATGTCTCAAAAGTTGGGACAAAGTCATGTTTGGGCTTAGACGTTTCATTTTGAAACATGTAGTCGGCTCTAACATGTTTCAGTTTGAGACATGTATACACAACACGTTTCAAAATGTAGAACGTTACATGTTACAAACGAACACGTGCTTATTGAAGATATGTCTCATATTGAGAGATAAGTAACTCATGTGAAAAAGGACACGTGAGTAGTATAGAGCAAGTCTTTGGAGGGAATAGCGCCTCACTGCGCATGCGCAGAACCTAAAATTGGGGCGGTTTTGAGGGGTATTGGGGCGTTGTGCGCAGGTGAATGGGGCGTGGCCTATGAGTGCACTTGACCTCATTTGCATATTTTCAAAATGGCGGCTTGTTTTTGTATGTTAGGGTGGTCGGTTTCAAAATGGTGGACAATTGCACTTGTCTCACCTCCTCATTTGCATATTTTCAAAATGGCGGCTTGTAGTTGTGTGTTAGGGGTGGTCGGTTTCAAAATGGTGGCCAATTGCACTTGTTTCACCCCAGCCCTCATTTGCATAAAAAAAAAAAAAAGTTCCGGCAAAAAAAAAAAAAAAAAAATGTATTCGTGCGCGGTGATGCGGTTTGGCCGTGGTTTTGGCGGTTATTCGGTCTCGGGAAAAAGCTTCCGCGGAGAAAAAGTAGTCCCTAGATAAAATGGTCCGATTGGGTCCAGTGAGGTATCAAAGTGAAGCTTATGTGAAGGGGCATCTAATGGGCTGGGTGTGGGGTTGACATATCGGCCTTCTGCGCATGCGCGGCGGCCGAAGGGTATGAAAATAGCCTTTTTGGAGCTATGGGAGCCCCTAGTTGACCGATGGGGTCGAGTGAGGTATCAAAGTGAAGCATTCATGAAGGGGCATCTGATGGGCTGGGCGCGGGGTGAAGGGGCATCTGATGGGCTGGGCGCGGGGTTGAACTATCGGCATTCTGCGCATGCGCGGAGGCCCAAGGGTATGGAAATAGGCGTTTTGGAGCTAGGGAAGCCCCTAATGGACCAATGGGGTCGAGTGAGGTATCGATGTGAAGCATTCGTGAAGGGGCATCTGATGGGCTGGGTGTGGGGTTGAAATATCGGCATTCTGCGCATGCGCGGTGGCCCAAGGGTATGGAAATAGCGGTTTGGAGCTAGGGGAGTCCCTAATGGGCCAATGGAGTCGTATGAGGTATCAAAGTGAAGCATTCGTGAAGGGGCATCTGATGGACTGGGCGTGGGGTTGAAATATCGGCATTCTGCGCATGCGCGGTGACCCAAGGGTATGGAAATAGACGTTTTGGAGCTAGGGCAGCCTCTAATGGTCCAATGGGGTCGAGTGAAGTATCAAAGTGAAGCATTCGTGAAGGGGCATCTGATGGACTGGGTGTGGGGTTGACATATCGGCCTTCTGCGCATGCGCGGTGGCCCAAGGGCATGAAAATAGCCTTTTTGGAGCTAGGGGAGTCCCTAATGGTCCAATGGGATCGAGTGAGGTATCAAAGTGAAGCATTCATGAAGGGGCATCTGATGGATTGGGTGTGGGGTTGAATTAGGGTCATTCTGCGCATGCGCGGTGGCCCAAGGGTATGAAAATAGACGTTTTGGCATCTAGGGGAGCCCCTAATGGTCGAATGGGGTCGAGTGAGGTATCAACGTGAAGCCTAGGTGAAGGGGTATTTGATGGCTGGGTGGGTGCATGTAAATTTTTTCCTGAAAAAAAAAATACGGAACACGGACTTTATCGAAAAACCTGGGAAAATGCCTATATGGGGTATGGGGGGTATATAGGTCGCCGGGCTTAACGGGGCTTGCCTATCTATAGAGTTATCTCCCCCTAGTTCCAGGGTGGGTGTATGTAAATTTTTTCCTGAAAAAATACGGAATACGGACTTTATCTAAAAATCCGGCAAAATGCCTATATGGGGTATGGGGGGTATAGGACCATCCTGGGAAACCTACTTCTCGACATTTGCGGTATAGGTTGTGGGGTCTCGTTTTACTCGTCTCGTCATTTAGAACATGATAGGAAGTGTCCCCGTGCGAATCGGTGAAATTTTGAAAAAGTCACCGAACCCCATATAGTCCCATACTGAGGGTATAGGATCAATGTTTGTCCCCCTGGGAAACGTACTTCTATACATTTGCGGTAGGGTTGTGGGGTCTCGTTTTACTCGTCTCGTCATTTAGAACATGATAGGAAGTGTCCCCGTGCGAATCGGTGAAATTTTTGAAAAAAGTCACCGAGCCCCATATAGACCCATACTGGGGTATAAGTTCAATGTTTATCCTACTGGGAAACCCACTTCTATACATTTGCGGTAGGGTTGTGGGGTCTCGTTTTACTCGTCTCGTCATTTAGAACACGATAGGAAGTGTTGCGGAGCGAATCGGTGAAATTTTTGAAAAAAGTCACCGAGGCCTGGGTAGCCCATAGGCCTATACTGCATGGCTATGGGTGTATAGGCCCATACGGGGTGGACATGTTGGAGTCTAGGTGGGCCACTCATGGTCCAATGGGGTCGAGTGAAGTCTTATTTTGAAGCTCTCGTGGAGGAGCACTTGACTACACTAATGGTTCGTCCGTGTTCAATAGTCTGCGCATGCGCAGTCTGGCCGTAGTATAGAAAACAGGCATTTTGGGTGCTATGTAGGGGTGTGTTTGGGTTAGAGATGAGCTAATCACGGTTCGAATGGGTCGTGTCAGGTGTCAAAGTGAAGCTTGTGTGGGGTAGAGTCAGAATGGTGTGTTTTTGAATGCATGTCGCGTTAATCTGCGCATGCGCAGTTGGTTGTAGTAAGTAAAGTGGCCATTTTGGAGCAGCGAAGGAAGTTATTTGGGGTCGAGATGGGCTAATCACGGTTCGAATTCGTCCTGAAAGGTGTCATCTTGTAGTTCTCGGGGTGTACACTCCGATTTAAGGGATGTTCGCGTCATCTGTGACGTCATCGGTGACGTCATCGGTACGACTAGTAGCGAAAGTGGCCATTTTCGGGCAGTACATGAAGGTATTTGGGGTCTAGATGGGCTATTCACGGTTCGAATGCGTCCTGGAAGGTGTCATCTTGTAGTTCTCGGGGTGTACATTCCGAGTTGAGGGATGTCCGCGTCATCTGTGACGTCATCGGTGACGTCATCGGTACGAGTAGTAGCGAAAGTGGACATTTTCGGGCAGTACATGAAGGTATTTGGGATCGAGATGGGCTATTCACGGTTCGAATGCGTCCTGGAAGGTGTCATCTTGTAGTTCTCGGGGTGTACATTCCGATTTGCGGGATGTTTGCGTCATCTGTGACGTCATCGGTGACGTCATCGGTACGAGTAGTAGCGAAAGTGGACATTTTCTGGCAGTACATGAAGGTATTTGGGGTCGAGATGGGCTATTCACGGTTCGAATGCGTCCTGGAAGATGTCATCTTGTAGTTCTCGGGGTGTACATTCCGATTTGATGGGTGTCCGCGTCATCTGTGACGTCATTGATGACGTCATCGGTACGAGTAGTAGCGAAAGTGGACATTTTGTGGGTGCGTGAGGGTGAGTTTGGTGTAGAGATGCACCATCCTTAGTCCGAATGCGTCGTGTGAGGTGTCATTTTGTAGCTCTCGGGGTGTACATTCCCAATTGAGGCATGTCCGAAGCATCTGTGACGTCATCGATGACGTCATCAGTAGGAGTATTAGCGAAAGTGAGCCTTTTTGGGGCAGTGCAGGAAGGTATTTGGTGTAGAGATGGACCATCCGCGTTGCGAATGCGTCGTGTGGGGTATCATGTTGTAGCTCTCGGAGTATAGACCCTGATTTCAGGGATATTTATAGCATCTGTGACGTCATTGGTGACGTCATTAGTACAAGTTGTAGCGAAAGTGGGCCTTTTTTAGCAGTGAAGGATGTTATTTGGTGTAGAGATGGACCATCCGCGGTCCAAATGGACCGTGTGAGGTGTCATCTTGTAGCAACGCCCACCAAACACCATTCTTAATGCTTCAACGCCCTGGTGAAATAGCTCAGAAGCTCTGATATTCCATGGAATTGTCACTAATTCTTCGAAATGCGGTGATGCCCGTCAACGCCCGTCGTTACACCTTAACACTCTAACATAACGCCATGATAGAGACCAGAGAGAGAACAACAACAACAACAAGGATGACACATGAGAGAACAACAACAACAAGAAGTTTTTTTCATATATTTTATTTTCCCCAATGTTACATCACACCCACGCTGGGGGAGCCGCGTTGGGTATATTTACAATTCAAGAAGATTCTTATCCAATCAGAGGCCACCATTTGCATGTTTCATATTCGTTCCTGTCCGTTAGATGTATTCTTGTCCAATCAGAAGTCTCCATTTCAGAAAGTGCCATCTGAACCGTTTATTCTAATCATCGTCGGGCAGGCCAGGATACCGTTGAGGCAACATATCCTCAGATAGTTGTTTGCGCATTCTGAGTATCTATCAGTGCATGGGTGAATACTTTCATCCGATGGAGGTGGTGGTCAGTTTAACCACGAAGAACGCAACATTGGTCATTATCTCCACTATCCACTTAGTGTTACAATTCAAGAAGACTTGTCCAATCAGAGGCCACCATTTGCATCTGTCATATTCGTTCCTGTCCGTTAGATGTATTCTTGTCCAATCAGAAGTCTTCATTTCAGAAAGTGCCATCTTCGGCCATGTTCGCTTTGAACCGTTTATTCTAATCATCGTCGGGCAGCCCAGGAAACCGTTGAGGCAACATATCCTCAGATACATGTTTGTGCATTCTGAGTATCTATCAGTGCATGGGTGAATACATTCACCCGATGGGTTGGTCGATCAGCTTGGTCACGAAGAACGTAACATTGGTCACACTGTCCACTCTCCACTTGGTGTTGGGGCGTTGTTGTTGGGCCCATTCCAAGGGATCCACGGTGGCCAGTTTCTCCAGCATCGTCTCTAGCGACGCCCGGTTAATGATGGTAAACGGTTGGTCAAATACCCAGATGTTACTGCTCGGGTAAAAGTATCGGACTTGGTCTGTCTCCTTATGCCGCAGCACATAACCAAACGCCAGATTTAATTTGAAGGACGTAGCTTGGTCATTGAAAATGGCTTCCATGTAGCTGCGTAGACGGGCGAGGTCGGTCAGTCGGGAATTGTAGATATCTTGAATAGGGCGATGACGGTGGAAACAGTGCCGTATCATGGACCAATGGCGCCGATAAATGTCACTCACTGGCTGGGCGCCCTGTAAGAGATCGCTAGGAACATTTATGGGCTCGTCCAGAAAATGTTCCATGTTGTCAGGCGTATGACTCGAAACCGTAACGGAGGGGTCCGGCTGGATATCCAGGCCCTCCTGGACCGTGGGTATAGGTAGGCTCTTCGTCATCGCATCACCAGTGGCGTTCGTCTCTCCGGGTTCATCTTCACTGGGTCTGACCTTCCGCGGCTCCTCTTTAGTGGAAAGTTGTCGCCCAAACCGTAGAGACGGGGCATGCATCAAACGTTGGTGCTGTCTAAACCGGTGCGGTGGAAACCTTTGCGCGCCGGGGTCAAAGGTCAGTTCCGGTCACCTTTAGCGACCTCTCGTCCAATCAGAAGCGAGTATTTTGACCCGGTGCATTATGGGACATATCCAAGATGGCGGTTCCAAAATGGCGGATCCAACATGGCGGCTCCAAAATGGCGGCGTATGAGAGCTTCTGGACATGGACCTGATAGAAGTCTGGAATGGTGGGACATTCGTAAACATTCAGGCACTTTTACATCCGGGGACTTTTACATCCGAAGAGACACGGAAGTGCCCGAACATGATATCAGCTAGCGTGCTATAAAAGGGAAGCGGTCTGGCCGTTTCATCAGACACTCTGTCAACCACCAAGATGTTCACTTGTACTACGTGCTTGAAATCATTCACTCGTCTGCACGACTTGCGCCGCCATGAGGCTACCAAGCACGAAGGAACCGCCCGGTATAACTGTACGATGTGTACACTGTCGTTTCAGCGCCCGGATCATTTACAGCGCCACACACGTGCACGCCATGAAGTACCCAAGCGTCCATGCGAAGAATGTGGTCGGCTTTTCAAACTAAACTGACCAGTCAGTTGCTGCGACACCAACGCACACGACACCCTGTTCCGCAGCCACGTTTGCAGATAGAAGAGCCCGTAGGCATCAATATCGAAACAGGGGGAACTCCTACCCATCGCACGAGGGCCGATGATGATGTCGCCTTAATTCAACAGTCAAATTCCGACGACAAGACCTTGGGCCAGATTTTGTACGACGCGGAGGGCAAAGTACACTTCGTGGACGAAGCCATAAATGTTCCCAGCGATCTGTCACACGAAGACCATCCAGTGAGTGACATTTATCGGCGCCATTGGCCCATGATCCGGCACTGTTTCTACCGTCATCGCCCTATTCAAGATATCTACAATTTCAGACTGACTGACCTCACCCGTCTACGCAACTACGTGGAAGCCATCTTCAATGACCAAGCTACGTCCTTCAAATTAAATCTGGCGTTTGGTTATGTGCTGCAGCATAAAGAGACAGTCCAAGTCCGATATTTTTACCCGAGCAGTAACATCCGGGTATTTGACCAACCGTTTACCATCGTTAACCGAGTGTCGCTAGAGACGATGCTGGAGAAACTGGACACCGTGGATCCCTTGGAATGGGCCCAACAACAACGCCCCAACACCAAGTGGACAGTGGAAAGTGTGACCAATGTTACGTTTTTCGTTACCAAGCTGACCGACCACCCCCATCGGCTGAATGCGTCACTCATGCACTGATGAATACCATAACATGCCGTACATACTCTATATGTCTACATGTTGGTCGTTGACGTTACGGAGGTGACCGAAGAGACACGGATGTTACCGAAGATGTCACGGCTCGGCCCTCGACTTGGGGATAGTTGAACTGAGTGTGCTAAAAATAGATCACCAGCTAGCGTGCTATAAAGGGGAAGCGGCCTGGACGTTTCATCAGACACTCTGTCAACCACCAAGATGTTCACTTGCACAACTTGCCAGAAGCTGTTTACTCGTCTGCACGACTTGCGCCGCCACGAGGCCCCCACCCACAACGATGCCCGGTATACTTGTAGAATCTGCGCACGGTCATTCAATCGGAAGGATCATTTACTGCGTCATGAGAGGGTACTCCACGCGGGTGCGACGGTACTATGTAATGATTGTGGTCGACTCTTCAAACGACCCAGTCGGTTTAGACAGCACCAACGTTTGATGCATGCCCCCTCTCTACGGTTTGGGCGACAACTTCCCACTAAAGAGGAGCCGCGGAAGGTCAGACCCAGTGAAGATGAACCCGGAGAGACGAACGCCACTGGTGATGCGATGACGAAGAGCCTGCCTATACCCACGGCCCAGGAGGGCCTGGATATCCAGCCGGACCCCTCCGTTACGGTTTCGAGTCATACGCCTGACAACATCGAACATTTTCTGGACGAGCCCATAAATGTTCCTAGCGATCTCTTACAGGGCGCCCAGCCAGTGAGTGACATTTATCGGCGCCATTGGTCCATGATACGGCACTGTTTCCACCGTCATCGCCCTATTCAAGATATCTACAATTTCCGACTGACCGACCTCGCCCGTCTACGCAGCTACGTGGAAGCCATCTTCAAAGATCAAACTACGGCCTTCAAATTGAATCTGGCGTTTGGTTATGTGCTGCGGCATAAGGAGACAGACCAAGTCCGATACTTTACCCGAGCAGTAACATCTGGGTATTTGACCAACCGTTTACCATCATTAACCGAGTGTCGCTAGAGACGATGCTGGAGAAACTGAACACCGTGGATCCCTTGGAATGGGCCCAACAACAACGCCCCAACACCAAGTGGAGAGTGGACAGTGTGACCAATGTTACGTTCTTCGTGACCAAGCTGACCGACCAACCCATCGGGTGAATGTATTCACCCATGTACTGATAGATACTCAGAATGCACAAACATGTATCTGAGGATATGTTGCCTCAACGGTTTTCTGGGCTGCCCGACGATGATTAGAATAAACGGTTCAAAGCGAACATGGCCGAAGATGGAACTTTCTGGAATGGAGACTTCTGATTGGACAAGAATACATCTAACGGACAGGAACGAATATGACAGATGCAAATGGTGGCCTCTGATTGGACAAGTCTTCTTGAATTGTAACACCAAGTGGATAGTGGAGATAATGACCAATGTTGCGTTCTTCGTGGTTAAACTGACCACCACCCCCATCGGATGAAAGTATTCACCCATGCACTGATAGATACTCAGAATGCGCAAACAACTATCTGAGGATATGTTGCCTCAACGGTACCCTGGCCTGCCCGACGATGATTAGAATAAACGGTTCAGATGGCACTTTCTGAAATGGAGACTTCTGATTGGACAAGAATACATCTAACGGACAGGAACGAATATGAAACATGCAAATGGTGGCCTCTGATTGGATAAGAATCTTCTTGAATTGTAAATATACCCAACGCGGCTCCCCAAGCGTGGGTATGATGTAACATTGGGGAAAATAAACTATATGAAAAAAACTTCTTGTTGTTGTTGTTCTCTCATGTGTCATCCTTGTTGTTGTTGTTGTTCTCTCTCTGGTCTATATCATGGCGTTATGTTAGAGTGTTAAGGTGTAACGACGGGCGTTGGCGGGCATCACCGCATTTCGAAGAATTAGTGACAATTCCATGGAATATCAGAGCTTCTGAGCTATTTCACCAGGGCGTTGAAGCATTAAGAATGGTGTTGGTGGGCGCTGCTACAAGATGACACCTCACACGGTCCATTTGGACCGCAGATGGTCCATCTCTACACCAAATAACATCCTTCACTGCTAAAAAATGCCCACTTTCGCTACAACTTGTACTAATGACGTCACCAATGACGTCACAGATGCTATAAATATCCCTGAAATCGGGGTCTATACTCCGAGAGCTACAACATGATACCCCACACGACGCATTCGCAACGCGGATGGTCCATCTCTACACCAAATACCTTCCTGCACTGCCCCAAAAGGCTCACTTTCGCTAATACTCCTACTGATGACGTCATCGATGACGTCACAGATGCTTCGGACATGCCTCAATTCGGAATGTACACCCCGAGCTACAAAATGACACCTCACACGACGCATTCGGACTAAGGATGGTGCATCTCTACACCAAACTCACCCTCACGCACCCACAAAATGTCCACTTTCGCTATTACTCGTACCGATGACGTCATCAATGACGTCACAGATGACACGGACACCCCTCAAATCGGAATGTACACCCCGAGAACTACAAGATGACACCTTCCAGGACGCATTCGAACCGTGAATAGCCCATCTCGACCCCAAATACCTTCATGTACTGCCAGAAAATGTCCACTTTCGCTACTACTCGTACCGATGACGTCACCGATGACGTCACAGATGACACGAACATCCCCCAAATCGGAATGTACACCCCGAGAACTACAAGATGACACCTTCGAGGACGCATTGGAACCGTGAATAGCCCATCTCGATCCCAAATACCTTCATGTACTGCCCGAAAATGTCCACTTTCGCTACTACTCGTACCGATGACGTCACCGATGACGTCACAGATGACGCGGACATCCCTCAAATCGGAATGTACACCCCGAGAACTACAAGATGACACCTTCCAGGACGCATTCGAACCGTGAATAGCCCATCTAGACCCCAAATACCTTCATGTACTGCCCGAAATGGCCACTTTCGCTACTACTCGTACCGATGACGTCACCGATGACGTCACAGATGACGCGAACATCCCTTAAATCGGAGTGTACATCCCGAGAACTACAAGATGACACCTTTCAGGACGTATTCGAACCGTGATTAGCCCATCTCGACCCCAAATAACTTCCTTCGCTGCTCCAAAATGGCCACTTTACTTACTACAACCAACTGCGCATGCGCAGATTAACGCGACATGCATTCAAAAATACACCATTCTGACTCTACCCCACACAAGCTTCACTTTGACACCTCACACGACCCATTCGAACCGTGATTAGCTCATCTCTAACCCAAACACACCCCTACATAGCACCCAAAATGCCTGTTTTCTATACTACGGCCAGACTGCGCATGCGCAGACTATTGAACACGGACGAACCATTGGTGTAGTCAAGTGCTCCTCCACGAGAGCTTCAAAATAAGACCTCACTCGACCCCATTGGACCATTAGGGACTCACCTAGACTCCAACATGTCCACCCCGTATGGCCCTATACACCCATAGCCATGCAGTATAGGCCTATGGGCCTACCCAGGCCTCGGTGACTTTTTTCAAAAATTTCACCGATTCGCTCCGCAACACTTCCTATCGTGTTCTAAATGACGAGACGAGTAAAACGAAACCCCACAACCCTACCGCAAATGTATAGAAGTGGGCTTCCCAGTAGGATAAACATTGAACCTATACCCCAGTATGGGTCTATATGGGGCTCGGTGACTTTTTCCAAAAATTTCACCGATTCGCACGGGGACACTT
>JAVTVY010026519.1:0-10271 GCA_036873755.1 Hanleya hanleyi | reverse complement strand
TATTTAGCGGACAAGAAAATGTTGACGGACGGACGCTAGGACGGACGGACGCTAGGACGGACGGACGTACGTACATGGCAACGACAAGACCCCACAGCCCTATGGGCTGAGGGGTAACAATGTCCAAAGCAATAGGCATGCAACATGTGCAAAGTTTGATGACAGCTGGCAAACCAAACATGGCAATTTGGCACCCGAAAAGTGATAGCAAGCACAAGAAAATCCAATATGACAGCAATATATTGGATGACCCTGTATATTGAGAGCGTAAGGTTAAGAGTCAAATTCTCTTCCAATAGATTTCACCCAAAATTACATGGGGATTCCCAAATGCTTAATCATGCACATGGAATCCAACATTGTAGAGGAAGGTTTTCTGAATCCAGACAATAAAGCAAGACCAGCCAGTTGAAGAAACTTGGAAATAAATAAATATATATAAATGAAAAAAAATGACAAAACATAGTCATGTTGTAAAGATAAAATCAATTGTGAAATACAGTAAAACTTACAAGACTCTCCACTGTCCCTTCGTCTATACCAGAGGAAGTAGACCAGCACTACGACAAGAACGATAAGAGCAACAACTGCGATGACAATGCCAGCAATCTCTCCTCCACCCAGACCAGCAGAGGCTGTGGAAAAACAAAATATATCGTTTTGGATACATGTACGGGTCTTTCCCAAACACACCATGGCATTACTAAATGCTGGAACAACAGGGCCACAAGATAAAAATGATAAACACAAACTAGTGCTGCATGGTTCTGTCAGTTCATTGGGCCTAAATCAAGAAACACCAAGTGGAAATATGATCACAGAATAGGACTGATACAGGTACATGTAGCCCAAGTCTATGTGGATAAAGGTGTCTACATGTACTAACAAATTACAGATAATATGAGGTGTAACACTACATGTAAGAATTCAAGTTAAATTTAGAAGCTGAATCTCAAAATACCTATGATGAATAAAGCACCTTCGGACAAATGTCAGAACAAATTGTCATGCTCGTGTGTTTTCAGAATGTATTGTAAGGCTGCAAGATCAAACATCAAGTCTAGGACACAAAAACAAATGTACCATTAAAGGGCATCATTACCTTTTTACATGCAGGCAATTAAGCATTCATATAAATTGAAAATGACTGATGGGACTGGTACTTCCCTTAAAACTGTCATCTACCTACCTACACTTAGTGATTTTGCACTATATTAATCTTCACTTGCCAGAAATTGACATGGTGAAGGACCCCTTTTCAGTAATACATGTGGCAAGACTGGTTCTGTCTTTGGAAAGGTCCATGGAGACACTTTTGTATGGCACTATTTAGCATCAGAATATGAACAGAATGTTTTCAACACTGCCCAGGGATGTATCCAGATATTTTTGGGGGATACCAGTCGTATTTGACCATGTTAACTTGTTGCATGTAAATTTGATGCTGAAATTGTTGCTGCTGAACACAAACCTCAGAATCTCTGATGCCAATGACTTACATCAGGGTTGGAAATAATGGTCAGTGATCGTTAATTAACGATCAAAATTGTCTAACCAAAAAAAGTCATTGTGTACATGTACATGTATGCGTCGGTCAGAAAACTGATGTGAAACCAGTCCCGTAAATTCTGTCACCGATAATACAAGTCGGCACTCCATCTATGAATTTTGTTAGGTCGGCGAAAATACAATTTCAGTACTTTAACTGGTTCCAGGGTGCATATTTCTCTGTTCCCCCTCAAACACGTCATTGTTGTTGATACTGATATAGCGCATTCCCCACACATCGGTTGTTCTCAGGTTTTTGATTGCTGTAGGTAAACCAGGCGAAAATCACTGTGCAGCACAGCGATCTTTGCCTACTAGAGGGGGGTCAACACAATGTCATTTAAAGCAGGAATGCATGGACATCAACAGGTATTCAACGATGTGTATCGGACAGTCTGACTCAGAGCAGTTATTTCTAAGTTGAAAAGATATTAACAGAAGTTCCTTACAGTCAAGACGAATCGTAGATACATGTATGCTCCGAAGAACAAATTTTCAATGAAATTACTTGAAGGTATGCAGTTTTATTTGATTGATCCATGCATCCGGCAGGTATTCATCCAGAGTAACATTAGAGGTCATTATATTTCCACCTAAACTTTGCACCAACATCAAAATTTTATTCTCTGTTTTGTCACTAAGATATTTCAAAGGTTGATGACATTTTTTTTTTTTTTCGGTCAGAAGATGGCAGAATTCCAAACTATCCTTATTTCTCAGCAATTTCTGCAATGAAGCTGTTTTAATCATTTTGTATCATTGGGTATATTTTGCCTAACCGAAGAAATTTTCATTATATCTTGCATATTTTTTGCTTTATTAAAAAACAAAATGGCTGATTGAAATGTCTCATCTGTCACCAAAAGAAATTTTGCTCCCATAAAATTCTTCTTGGCTATTATGTAATTAACCATGTTAACTGTAAACATTATCTTCTGGAGTACTTGTAAACATTTAGTCAAGTGATTATTTTTTCTCCGGTTAATTACTTTAAAATCTATACCTTCATTAAGTGTGTCCTGTCTGTCACAAAGTGTGTGACAGACGGGACAAATCTGTGACAGACAGAACAGTTACAAAGTAGTAATTTGAAAACGATTCCTTGAATAAAATTGTTACAATGTTTGAAAATAGAAACAATGAAACAACTGAGCTCAGTACATGAACCTGGCCCACAAAAATTTAGCAAATATTCCACAACTTGAAAATAGAAAACTTTCTTCAAAGAAAGCTTGAGTTGTATATCTCATGATATTTGAACTGAATGTGGATGATGAATTAAAATTGGATTAATATCAGGTATTTCAGGCTTATTTGGAATGAAAATCTGTTTGCATGTATTTTTACTACATACAATAATAAATTTAGTCCTAGTGAACAGATTGAATTTCAGATGGTTATAGATGTATGATACATTGCTACAAAATGCAACCGAACCAATTTGAAATTGTGATGGACCAAATTGGTAAATCAAACAACAGTTGTGCGAATCATAGTTTCTTTTTCACATGATAAAGAATCATGCGGGTCCAAATAAGATGCTTACAGGTAACAGAAGAGGGCAAGATTGACAAATTTGAGTCCGAACATGGTGCCGTGTGGTACAGCTATGAAAGCAATAGTTCTGTTGTGCAAAATTTACCCACAATTTTTAACTCGAGAGGGTTATAAACTTTAACAACATTCAGGAATCCTCATTCTTCTCAAAACTCTCTCCACAAGGACACCGATATTGTGATAATAGATGATGTCCCATCTGTCACAAAAAAGGCCATCTGTCACACAGGTAATGAGGTTAATAATTAATTTCCAGAAAAAATGGGACCGATGGAAAAACTTTGACACTTGTTTCGGACTTACTGTGTTGTGCTTAAGTTTTATTTGACTTTATAGTTCAAACTGAATTTGCAAGGACTGAGATAGATTTTCATGCTGGACATGCTGAATGACTACTGCTCAATATGAGTGGTCCTGCGTGGTCCTTGCATGTCCCGTCTGTCACATTTTGAAGTTTTAATTATGGACATTTAATTAGTAAGAGTTGAATTAATATTTTTGCTTGGGTTTTAAGCACAACCACTTGACTTAGTAATGACACATACTCTTATTTCAATTTTATTTGCAATAGTTTATAACAAAAGTTTATACGATCACTCCGTGTATGATATCTTTTGTCCCCTCTGTCACAGTGGAAAAGACGTTCAGATCAGTGTGGCGGTGGCTTTTTTTTTTCTGCCGAAAATGTCAATAAAAAGGGTCAGGCAGGGGAAAGGTGCGGCGGTCCATGAGAAACACTTTATTAATTTATGTGACTGTTCTTAATTATGTGTACTTACATGCTCCTGGGTTTGCGGGTGCTTGTGTGGTGGCACCAAAGAGACCTGAAAATACAAATATCCTTAACATGTCAATTACATGTACAGAATTGTAAAAATAGATATTTTGAAACAGATATCAGCGCAAGGCTTTTGACCCCCTCCCCTCGCCCCATCATCATGAAAATACAGTTCAAGATGTAAATTACATGATTACTATCAGTGGATGGTTGAAGTCAAGGGTGATCGGGATATAAAACATGGAATATCGGTTGACCCAGTTTGACAGACTCCACATCTACATGTATGTCTATCTTCAACATAAAAAAAGTGTCTCTATTATCGAATGTGTCAACGGATGAAATGTTCAAAAAGTGAAAAAATGTTTACCAGACACCTTCAAGAATTACCTGAACCTGTAATTCAAGATTAATGACAAAGCTACATGTTGCAAGCTACATGTACATGTACCAATTAACTAATTGTCTCCATGCATTAACATAAGCATATGTTTTGATTGAATTTTGTCAAAGATATGTTTTGAAAACCAAAAATAAATTATTGCCTACCAGTCACTGGAGACCGGTACTTTATTTCATACTTGCCTACCTCTCTCAAAAATTCCCGGAGACAGGTGTAAATTTTGACCCCTACATGTAAGCCAGCTTGGGTACAGTTTACACACATGTACATGTAGTACATCACATGTCTGCATGAAGTTACTCTTTGAGACAAAGAAGGTTTTTTTTTCTGGTCAACTACCCTCGGAAAAAGGTGGTGTACTGACCTGACCAGTCAGTAAAGTCATCGCATATGTCATGCCCTCAACATTCATGTAATTAACACCATTAATATCACATCACAGACAGGTTAAGCATTGGTAAATCTTGCCTTGATCATGTTCAGTTTACACGCAATATTAATAAATTAATATTTCTTAACCTACATCTATCAACTGTCATGGGGGGGGGGGGGATTGGGTTTAATGTCGCACCCAATGTTATTTCATTCATATGGTGACAGACAGTGAAGGAGGGGAGGGAATTTGGCTTAATGTCACACTCAAGTTTGTTTCATTCATACATGTATGGTGACAGTCAGTTTGGTTGGTGGAGGAAGCCGGGGTACCCGGAGAGAACCATCGCCCTTCGGCAAGTAACTGACAAACTTTCACACATGGACCAGCTGGGCTCGAACCCGTGCCGGTTCAGCGGTGTGAGAATGGTGAAGGAATCAACAGTTAGGGGACAAACTTGCAGAAGTTATAAAAATTATAACCAACATGTAGCCGACTGGCAAGTTATAAGTCGAGGTGCTTGTTTGACCAAAAATGTTTGTAGAAGGAAATATCACAAAGATGTCCAGAGGGCAGAAAACAAGATCTTCTAGTGTAAACATGGTAAGCTGGTTTCTATGGTTACGCTCAGAAAACTACAATTGGCCATTTAAATGTTATGTCAACATTCCATCAGCATCATCAGCAGAGTAACTTATAAGGTTATATGATGTCAATTGGTACAGTGAACAAGAAATGAAAGCAGCTCTTCAAAAACATGAAAAATGAGTTTGGCCTTCAGTAATACCTCCTTTATCAACCTTGGCTTTCCAGGAATGGTATATGTAATTCTTAAATTGTCATTAAAATCTGGGATGCAATGATATAAGCTAATATGTAATATAAATCTAGGTTATAATCTATGTTTATGTAAGTGTTATGAATATGCTGACCTGCACCCATAGGCATGAAGGTTATTAACATAGTAACAAGCTGTAAATGAATTAACAGAGGTCCTAACACTCTGTGACATTACTACATTTACTGGTCAAAACTTCTGTAAGTTGGTCCCCTGGTCGATGATCACGATGATAGCATTCTGCTTGGAGTGACGGAGACATCAAACGTAGCCGGAGCTTTTTCGATGGCTTGATCAATTACACAACACGCTGATCAGATTTCTTTGAAGATCACCACTGACAATTGTCATGGTGTGGAACTAGCATGACCCATAGTACAATTCCACGCTACAGTGGACAAACATGCTCAAATTTATTTGGTTAAGAATGAGACATGTAAACAGATAGAACCTAAACTGCATAGATGAATGTTTACTGAAATGCAAGTGTTTTCATTTGAAAACCTGCTCTTGATATTTATGACTTACTTGAAGTAAGCTTGCATGATATTTCTGTTATTTTTTATTCTAAAAATTAATCCAAATTAGCGATCAAATTTTCAGTGATCTAGTCTAATAAGAATTTCCTACATCAGCAAAGACAATATACTTTTTATATGAAATCCCATGGTGCTGCAGTCTGAACATATTATTTAACATCAGTAAGTTACTAACTGAAAGTGCTTATTTATAATGTATTTTGATATAATTCAGGATGTGGAAGCCAGTAAACAAATCTCCATCTGCATGACATGGCCATCAGTGGTGCTATGACAGTTGTTTAAAAACCCTTAGTGGCACTGCTTACATGTAAATCACATCTAAACGTGGCAATGTCAGTAACCATGTAACGTCAGTAACCAGGAAAGAGTGCGTGTAACGTAAATAACCCTGATTAAAACACAAATTTTGTCCAGATCTGTCTTATTGCTAGGTTTTTTTTGTTATAACTTTCAACTCAGCAGGTATGGTGAATAAGTATACAGTACTGTTCAGTATTACCCAGGATGCATTTCTATTGTTCTTTCTGTCGTCAAAGTTGTCTCAATTTGGTCAGATGGACCAGTATCACAACTTAACCATTTGTTGCCACAGCCATCCTGTCTGTACAATTTCCGGGTGCACTCTGTTCATTTTCCATGGAACAAGCATTTTTCCACGGAATTCTGTCTGTATTCCATGGAAACCAGCTTAATTCCGGGAACATTTTCCGTGGAAAATAGTATTCCAGGTATAAATCCCTTAACCCGGAAAACAAAACCCGGAAAAGAATTCCGGGTTTGGAAATACCTGGAAATTTTTTCCGGGTTTGGCATGTATTTCCACGGAAAGGTTTATTTTCACCCGGAATATTTGGACTTTGCTTAATTTTCACACATTTTGGACTTCAACTCTTAGACAAACCCGGAAAAGTTGGACTTAGAAAATCTTCTCTTCCGGGACTCTGAGTTGGGACGTGGAATATTTTCTTGACTGTTTGGACTTTGCTGACTGCTCAACTGACTTCCTGTGTACAGACAGTTTGAATTCCCTATTTTTGATGGCGTTCATTGGTTTTTCTACTACTAGTACATAAACAAATAGGGTTACCATCATGTTCAACAAAAATCAGTTTTAATGTATGAGAAAGTAAGCCTTTAACGGCGGAAAAGAAACACTGTATACAGGTAGACCTACAAAACTAGATCCTGGCAGATCTATTTCTGAATTAACACATACATAAGGCTTAAAATAAGAAAATATTTGTATGTGCTGATTTGTAGGTGTTGATTTGGTTGAGGTGTGCACCCTGCTAATAAGAAATTACAGTTCTAATAATTTTTAGGTGCACTGGAGAAAATTTACATGCATTTGTGCACCTAAATGCTCCTGATTTCGAGCCTTGATACAAGATCTAGTACTACTCTATTTAATTCATATTCGAAAGTCCCACATGAGGGAACAGAATTCTTTATACATGTTATGCGAGTAGAAACATTGTACAATGGGGATAAAGAATTCTCCATACATGTACATGGATACAATAGGGAGAAATGAAATGGTGTGGATTGGGCAAAGTCTCCACCATCTTTACATGCCCTTACCGAATTGAGATATACCTATGATATACCAAATGTGTACCTAATGAATACTTTGAAGAGTTTGAAAACGACTTTGTGTACTTAAAGTGTACTTTACCAGGACTTAAATTTTTTATCGATGTACCTTTAAAGTACCTAAATTGTTTTTGATATTAAATAATAATCATAATGTACCTTTTATGTATCCTAAGTAAAATAATTAATGTCCATGTATACCCAATATGTACCTGTTAAAACATGAGAATATAAAAACAAAGATACTGTACCTTAAACATACCTATGGAAAATCATTTCATTCAGAGTTTTGGTACCTGAATGGTACCTCATATAAAAATAATAATCATCATGTACGTTTTATGTACCTAGAGTAAAATAAATAATATCCCGGTATCCCCGATATGTACCCATTAAAACACGAGAATGTGAAAACAAAGACACTGTACCTTTAACATACCTATGGAAAATCATTTGATTGAGTTTTTGTACCTAAACTGTACCCCATCAAGCAGACTGATTAAATTCATACATGTACAATGTACATGTAAGCTAAAATATTAAGTATACCTAAAAGATAACCCCACTACCTAAAATTTAGTATTGAATATCATGCCATTCTACATTCTAGAAAAGTGCTGGAATTTGTCTAATTTGATCAGAGAATAATGCTGGATTGTTTTCAGATAAGAATGAAGAAAATCAATGAGGGTCATTTTCTCAACATTTTGTCACCATCTGCTATAATAAATATAAACTTTCAGTATTTTTGCAAAAAATGAAAATATCTTAAATTATTTGCAATTAAATGTAGAAAGCAAACTTTATCAAAATTATAAGCACACTGTTTTAGGATTGTGATTTGTATAAATATTCACTTGCTTTTCTCATTCAGTGAAAACAAATTCTTTTTTTTTTTTTTAGAAAAGCAAAAAAAGAAAAGAAATCTAAATAAATCAACTTAGTAAAATTATACCACCATCCTTTAAAATATCATTTTTTGTTATTCTATGAAAGAATGTCCATAAATTGGAATAAGTTATGGGAAATAATCAGTTTCTAAAATATAGTGGATAATCTCACAGGAGTTGTCTTTCCTGCAGGTGGCGCTTCTATAGTTTGTGTCTTGTTGTTGTTGTTGCAACATGATGCAACTCGCGGCATCATGTGTTGAACTTCTAATCAAGTCATGAAATACTTGATATCTGTTGGTAGAAGAGGTCAGAAATGAATACCACTACTGTATTATGAACTATCAACGATATAGATGATCTTTTAGCAATGCATGCTGTTGCTGTGAGTGTTGTGCTGAGACTTTTCCCTGATGTGATATGAGCCTCCATCACTGCATCAGCCAATGGGCTGACTTCCCGCCCCCCTCGCGTGCGGAGATGTCTCGTGCTGCCAAAACCGCCAGTTTCAGACTCCAAGTTTCGGTGATTGACGGGGTTACGCCGTTGTTGTGTTTCTTCAATGATTATCGATGTCATAAATGAACACTTTTTTTTAATTACAACTGGAGTTGGACAAACATACGAGAAACCATGCACGACTACCACAGGCCTCTCGTTTTAAGGCGCGCAATCGCACTCCCGCACCTTCGCGCTCCTGAACTTGGAACTAGGTGCGCGACTATAGCGCACCTGGCATTTCGCGGTCGTTAAAAAACAGTAAAAGCAGCAAATTCATTACCAACTTACGTGTGCCATTAAACTGCCTTCCGACAGCAACGCATGTGTTTACGTCCGGTTAAATGGTCAGCGGTCGAAATAACGCCTGCCTACGTGCCGCCGGCAAGTGAATTTTTCCGGCGACAGCTTGTCTTGCAAAAACAATCTACCTGTCGCATGCGGCAAGTAGGATTTTATATAGCAAAAACGATAAAATGCGATCAATTTTCGTAAATACCTTTTAGAAGTCTAGATCTATCTGAAGGAACGGACAATCCAAGAAATAATCCATTGAAAATTTATTTCAAGCCGATCTTTAGCCATTGTTGTTGGACCTTGTTGTTGGTTTTCTCTATCAACATTTCCCGCGCTAAATTTACTTCCGGTTGCGCGCCACCTCTTGCGCGGTAGTCCGGTGCATGCAAAAGTCGGACCTGTTATGAAACGGAATCGGACTATCTGATTTTTTTTCTTCCAGTTGGTAAATAATATTGTCGGCTTCTTTTCTTTGGCTTCTATTCACAAGTGGAAGTTCTTCTATGCAGACATTTCAGTTAATTGATCATTCCAATGAGACTCTGGTGGCTGATTCTAATTTATTGGAATCAGCAATTTACAAGGGGAGACTTCTGATAAATATAAGTAAATATAGTTGGGATACTGGTTAACTCCCCATAAATTTTCATTCTTTAAAAAGGGTGTTAGTTGGATCTAAATTCTTTGATATAATGAGTTCTAATTGCAGAAATTAGGGGAATAGTTGTCTTTGACATATCAATGTTGACATCAACTTTCCACTGGTGCTCTAAGTTTGAAAGAACATGTGTGCCAAATAAAAAAATTAATAATAATAAATTTAAAAACACCCACCTCATTTTTTGAAAAGAAAAATTGCAGAAGAACCACTCACTGTCAAATTTCACATCATTATTGGTCACTGTTCGTCTGTTATCAAGGGAGATAACCCATCACTCGCCTAGACTCATTTAA
>JAVTVY010026518.1:0-10288 GCA_036873755.1 Hanleya hanleyi | reverse complement strand
TCAAGATATTTACAATTTTCCACTGACCAACCGCACCTGTCTACGCAGCTACGTGGAAGCCATCTTCAAAGATCAAACTACGGCCTTCAAATTGAATGTCGCTTTCGGGTACACCTTACGTCACAAAAAGACGGGCCAGTTACGGTATTATTATCCCGGCAATAATATCTATGTGTCTGACCAGCCGTTCACTATCATTAACCGGAGGTCACTAGAGACGATGTTGGAGATACTGGACACCGTGGAACCCTTGAGATGGGCACATCGTCAACGCCCCAACATACAATGGGTGGTAGAGAGGGTAACCAATATCACGTTTTTCCTGACCAAGCTGACCGACCACCACCATCGGTTGAATGCGTCACCCGCGCACTGATGAATACCATAACATGCCGCACGTACTCTCTATGTCTACATGCTGATCGTTGAATTGAGCTCAGTAAACCCTTGTACCTAATGTGACGGTGCGTTAAATAATAAAACACGATGTTTGATATTTCAGTTTGTTTTGCTGTGAACATACTAAACATACCCAGGGCGGTTCCCCCAGCCTGGGTGTGATGTAACATTGGGGATAATAAAATATATAAACATTGCTGAACTTGTTGTTATTCACGACAACCGCTATCCGATTGTATAATACTCCGCGCGCGCGCGCGCGCACTGCCGGTGATGACGCGCGCGCGCGCTGCGGCCGGGGCGGGGCGGGGCGGGGCGGGGCGGGGAAACACCCCGGCGGTTGAACATACGGACGTGTAAGGGGAAACATTTGGAACTCTTCTATGTTTGGAGGTAGTTTTTAGTGAAAAACCCGGAAGTGACGTCACAAACCCCACGTGACCTGCGCAGCAGAATGGATACGACACCCTAGTGTAACTCCCTCACCTAGGCTTCACATGGATACCTCACTCGATCCCATCGGCCCATGAGCCCACCTACACCCCAACACGTCTATTTCTATACTACGGCCACCGCGCATGCGCAGAATGCCGATAGTTCAACCCCACACCCAGCCCATCAGATGCCCCTTCACGAATGCTTCACTTTGATACCTCACCCGACCCCATTGGACCACTCGTGGCTCCCCTAGACCCCAACACGTAGAAAGGGACCCATACAGGGTCCAGTTTTCGACACTAGGTGACCACATCCCGACAAAATGGCCAGTTTTCGACACCGGATGTGCCGCCATCTTGAACATACGTGCCGCCATCTTGGATATGTCCCATAATGCACCGGGTCAAAATACTCGCTTCTGATTGGACGAGAGCTCCGTGGCGGATTTGAAATACTCGCTTCTGATTGGAGGAGAGCTCCGCATTGCATCTGCGCATGCGCAGAATGATATTCCTACCGCACACCCAACCCATCAGATGCCCCTTCACCTAGGCTTCACTTGGATACCTCACTCGACCCCATTGCACCATTAGGGGCTCCCCTACACCCCAAAACGTCTATGCGCATGCGCAGAATGGTGACAACGCCCGAGCCGCTAGTCCAGTGAGATGCCCCTTCACATAAGCTTCACTTGGATACCTCACTCGACCCCATCGGACCATTAGTAGCTCCCCTAGCTCCCAACACGGCTATTTTCATACCCTTGGGCCACCGCGCATGCGCAGAATGCCGATAGTTCAACCCCACAACCAGCCCATCAGATGCCCCTTCACGAATGCTTCACTTTGATACCTCACTCGACCCCATCGGTCATTAGGGGCTCCCTGACTCCAACACGGCTATTTACGCACCCTTGGGCCACCGCACGTACCAGAATGCCGATAGTTCAACCCCACACCCAGCCCATCAGATGCCCCTTCACGAATGCTTCACTTTGATACCTCCCACTCGACCCCATCGGTCCATTAGGGGCTCCCCTAGCTCCAAAACGTCTATTTTCATACCCTTGGGCCACCGCGCATGCGCAGAATGCCGATAGTTCAACCCCACACCCAGCCCATTAGATGCCCCTTCACCTAAGCTTCACTTTGATACCTCACTCGACCCAATCGGACCATTTTATCTAGGGACTACTTTTTCTCCGCGGAAGCTTTTTCCCCGAGACCGAATCACCGCCAGACATGACCGCATCACCGCAGATAAATACATCTTTATACAATTAAAATTAATTAATTAATTTATTTATTTATTTATTTCTTTATTCTGTGAAAACACGCAAATGTTCGATTCAGGGGAGATAACCCGAAATTTGTCAAAAATCAAAAAAAGTGCAAACAGAGTTATCGATCCCGGCAAAATGTGCGCTGTAATAGCCTTACACTACTACTATGGTCTCGGAAATGTGGTATTTCCGTGCTTCGGTTGAGCGGCGACCTCTAGTTTATATAGACCCGTCTCAGCCGCATTATGATTGGTACAAACTTGTCTTCTTCCATCATCTGACATAGCTCATCTAGCTTGCAGGTAGCGTATGTTTTGGGGTTTTCGAAAATGCGGTATTTCCGTGTTTCGGTTGAGCGGCGACCACTAGTTTATATAGACGAAAACCCGGTCTCGCTTATTGGCTCTTCTTTATTTCGTGCTGTAATTCTAGTGGCTGAAACCACAACTCACACATTGGCTGCTTCACGCACGCAGATTGTTCCGTTTTCTAGCTCGCTGATTGGTCCATTAGACATTTACCGTTAAGCCTTCATCCCTGTTTTTACTCAAAGGGGTACATGGAATGACATTAATTTATTTTCGCTTGTTTTCCTATTGCACATGCGCAGATTGGCGGAACTTCCAATAAAACCTGCACCAGTCTGAATATACCAAACAGGCTCTTTAACGTGATACCCCACACGGTCCATTGGAACACAGACGGTTCACCTTTCCCCCAAAACAACCATCCGACGCCTTCCTGACGAGTGCAAATTAAAAGAACGGTCCCGAGACACCTTCCATTGTACTCTACAGCGTCATACCCACAACTTATACTTTGCCCACAAAAATATCAAAGTATTTCATGTTATACGAGTACCGGTATATTATACCAAGAGTATCGAATCCCAAGTGCAACATTGAGAAGTCTGTTCCGGGTTGTCGTGGCACTTTCCGCCGACAATCGCCCGTCTTCTAGAAAGGTATATGTGGTATGTGCCTGTACACATATAGCTTTTACGATAGCAGTCAAAACGGACCAATCGTCGAGCGTAAAAGCAGCCAATGAGTGAGTTGTATGTTCAGCCACTAGAATTACAGCGCAAAAAATGAATGGGCGAGGCCAGGCTTTCGTCAATGTCATCTGGAGGTTCCCGCTCAACCAACATACTAAAATAACACATTTTCGAGACCACAAAACTTACGCTAACTGTTAGGAAATTTACCAAAAGCTAGATGATCTATGCCACATGATGGAAATAACAGTATCACTGATAATGCGGAGGAGGTTGTCCGCTCTCCCGAAGTTGAATTTAGCGGTACAGATTCGGCCAGACTATCGCCAGCCTCTTTTTACAACGACGAGTCGGGCTGTTCGTTTTTCGTTTTTGTTTTTGTTTTTTCGGTACCAGTCGAAAACTCCATGTGTGGAATGACAAACACAGCCGTGTCCAGCCGGTCACGGCAACACCAACAACAACAGAAGCAAGTTCCACAACAACAACAACCTGGCAAATTTTGCCGTGAGGAAGGCGAATATAACTATACTCCGGCCGAGTCGAACCTCTCCGATGAAAAATGAGATGCCGCCGCAGACGATCGACACCCCCAAGAGGAGACGTACATGTATTTATCCAAGACATAGGACATATATTGGACGTACATGAACTCGATTGGGACCTCATCTATATCGAGAATGCCATCTACGTACTCCGTGGACCGTTCTTCGCACGTCTGGGACGTTACCAGGACACTACAAGAAGCTTCAGCCTAGATACTGATCTGTGTATGACCTTCAAGAATGCAGGACCTATTGTAGACAAACTGTTTAGACCGGACGAGCGGTCAGCCGTTCAGTGGGCCTTGGCTCGTGCTATCGAAGACGCACTGGCGGAGCCCAATGAGCAAATGATCAACCGTATCAAGGAGGAAGACGAGAGGAACTATCAGATACTCACTTCCGTGACCTAAAAAGATGTTCTGGATAAACTTTAAACTCGTAGTCCACCGTCGGAGGACGACGACGCCATAGAAAGGAACATCGACCTCGTTATAAATACACGATCACGATACACTCTGGGTCATTTATCAGTCTTCACCATGAAGCGCTGGGAGGTGTTGGACAACTTATACTACAGTCCCGACAATCCGGTTGCCTATAGTGCATCGTAAGCCCTCTATCGGGCTAAACTCAAAGGCATTCGTCTATCACAAGTCCGAGATTGGCCTAAACAACAAGCTTACATAGAGCTGCCCGCCGTCATTTTCTGAGGAACCGGGTCATCGTTGGTGGTATAGATGCCAAATGGCAAGAGGATCTGGTCGGTATGAGCGCCTTTGCCAGAAACAACGATGGGAATAAGTGTATCTTGACACGCATCGATATGCTGTCGAAGTATACGTGGATCTTGCCTATCCGGACGAAAACCGGGCGAATCTCGTAGCTGCGTTCGAGGGCATCTTCAATACGGGTCGATACCCCTTGTATTTGCAAACCGACGAAGGCACGCCATTCCTCAACAGACCGTTCCAACTGTTTCTGAAAGCCCAGAAGGTGTTCTTCATTCACACGTACAACGAGACCAAGGCTTCGATCGTAGAAAGCTTAAACAGGACATTCGAATCCGCATGTACACGCTTTACGGCTGAGAAGACATGCCGGTACATCGATGTTCTCCCAAAACTTGTGGCTGGTTACAATCAGGCCTCTCACCGGAGTATTCAGTGAGCCTCCATCAGCGTTACCGAACGAAACGAAGCCAAAGTTTGACGTATTTTGTAAGCCATGAAACCCCTACCACGA
The DNA here is from genome assembly GCA_036873755.1 of Hanleya hanleyi. Classification (NCBI taxonomy): domain Eukaryota; kingdom Metazoa; phylum Mollusca; class Polyplacophora; order Lepidopleurida; family Hanleyidae; genus Hanleya; species Hanleya hanleyi. The sequence continues at coordinate 5,385 of JAVTVY010026518.1, read as the reverse complement.
GTGAAGAAGGTTTTTAAGATAGAGGACACTGTACGGATCATTAAGTCAAGGGCAAGTTTAAGAAGAGTGACCTCATTAGCATTTCGTGATCAAACGCCACATTTCCAGACAACCGCGAGTATCTGAACTGGAAGATCTTCGAGAGGACCCTTTGCAAGGGACCCTTTACGAGCAAGAATTACAGCCCGTGGTGAAACAAAGCAAGACTACTGCACTGAAGGACGCATCCTCAAATCCGACCGACGCCGACGCAAGACGGTGCATTTTGTGAAATGGCAAGGCTGCCCCAGTTAGTTCAATTCCTGGGTCGCGGTCAACCAGATGAAACCGCTATAAAACCATAAATCACCGCCCTCATCAGTCATTCCACGGGCGACCACGAGCACAGTGCTATTGATATAGCGTCTCTGAACACAGTGTCTCTCGAAACGCGCAAAACACAAGTGGGCTTCGTAGTGACATTGTTAATCCTGCTGGACATTTTGTACGGAGGTGTGTTTTACGACGCCGCCTATCTCAGCAACTACTTATCTCACCTAGGACACCAGCCGTTAGTGCCAATAATACGAATCTACAGACCACCTGTACGCCAGTCAAACCTCACCCAGCGACCACTACACCGAGTATACAGTCCAGTCCGCAGAGAACTCCAGAACGTGTCAACAACGGTACCAAAGCTCGACGCACCGACGACCCAGGTTCACTCGTACCAAATCACAAGAGCGGGACACCACGACAGCGGATACACCTTCAATCTTGGATCCCCGAATGCAATACACCTTCACCTGCCTCATTGCGGAGTCGGCGGGCTCGGGCAAGACGCATGTCCAGAAACTCGTTCAACTCGCCAACGTCATGATTTCTCCACCTATTGCCCGAGTGGTATGGTCTTACGGAGAATGGTAATCGGCGTATGCAACAATGCCCCGCATCACTTTTTGGAAGGCCTACCCAACCTGGCCCATTTGAAACCGGACCCTTTGGTGATGGTCGATGATCTCATGGCAGAGACGGATGCATGGATCACCAAGCTCTTTATCGAAGGCAGTCATCATCGGCGGCTCAGCATCTTCTACATTGTGCAGAATCTGTTCAGTAAAACCAAGGAGCATCGGGGTGTGTATGTGATAATGGGGATTATAAAATTTCAAACACAGCAATCTTGTTCATGTGGTCTCTGTAGTCAAATAATAAAAAAAAGTAGAGTTGTGGGTTTCAGGGTTAGTTGAGCAGGATGTCTGCTCGAGTACGGAAGCATGTTCCGACGCTCCGTGTATTGAAGACCGCCTCATCCGACTTGGTCCGGCCTATTGTACGCGGCGCAGTCCCCGCCCTCGTCTGCTGTCTGTGAGACATCGAACTCAATATCTGACAAGGGCATGTGCCACTGACTCCGGCTCAGAAACCAAGTTGGCCAAGCATAAGACAGGTCTCCGACCCCTTGACCAGAAGCGAGTCTCTCAAGCACAGAAGAAAAAGATCTTACAGGGTTTCTCGGGGCCATCTTAGCGCGGTTGGCTGTCTCTGTTCTAGGTCCATTAATTCGTGAATTCTTCGGTCAACAATGAACGACTCTAAAAAAATTAATCTGGTGGACCCACACCAGATTCAAATCCTCCAATCGCCATATCCCACCCCACCTACGGTGAAGACGATCAACACACTCGATCAGGATATGCAACAGATCACGAGATGCTACAGCGTCAGAGGTTAAGCGACAGCGAGAAAGTACAACAGTTCAATCAAACGCTTCAACGGTACATCACGTTCATGGGACAATTTCTGGGCCCCGGAAGCAAGCCTAGCGTCGGTCGCACAGTCAGCACAACGCGTACCACCAATACCACTTGCCCCACAGCCGTCATTACTAGGTGTTCCACCCACAACCCTACAGTGGATGGAAGACGAAGTCTTACAGAGTGTACCCGCGTCGTTCAAGGACAAGCTAGCCTGGTATTACAGCGAAGACAATCCAAACATGACCTGGAATGATAAAGGCGAACTACTGGTACAGAACCAGATGGTACCCACATGGCTGAGTTATGAACGACTTGGTGCGTCAACGCAGGTCACATGCGGATCCTCAAGGATGGGAGGTGTTTGCCAGAGGCTTGAAAGAAATGCATGTACCACAAGAATTGTTGGCGAATCCCCAACGCTGGGTCTAGATACAGCGAGACATAGAACAGCAATCTCCGATACACGTACCCCGCAAGTCACAACGACAGACTCGTCCCCTCGGACTTGGGAAGCTGAATGGGAACCGGAGTCACCACCCAAAACACCACATTGGATACGCTCCTTACGGAAACCTTTCACATCCTTTAAAACACCACCTACCGCGACGATCACGACGCCGGAAAGAAGCCCACAAGGCCTGGGAACACTATTAAACCAACAGCGACAGCAGGAAAGCTCACTCGTCAGGTTTTACCTCACATTACCGAGTAATAGCTCGGCTGCATTGTTTCTCAACAACAGCTTAGCCGATTATATCAAGCAGCCGCCACATCTCTTACATCTCTCCGGACGTTGGGAGTGTGGCCTAGTGGATATCCAGTACCCGTATACTTGGTACAACGTGCAACATGATACGGTGTGGTACGAAGTCGTGTACGAAGGCAAAGCATACAACTTCACTCTTCCCGAAGGCCAGTACCACCCAAAATTTTCATTCAGGCGGTGCGTAACTTCATCAAGAGATGCGTTTAGCTGTGTCTCTGTCAGAGGAGCACTGAAACGCCGAGCTGAAGAAGCAGCAGGCGTCGTGGTTACCAATCCACAACGCGCCATAGGGAATAAAAGATCTGAACCATCGAGACTGCGCACCAGTTGACGACCGACCCAGCGAGGACACATACCGAAGACCCAGGATATTTTTGCTTAAATATGTCCTTCATACACGCCATGTTTCAACAGCTGGATGTTTTTCTCAGCGACAAACTCATCAGGGACTCGACCAACACGTACCCCTAACGGGCCTACATCGAAACTCTGTTGTCCTATGGACAAGAGCCTAAAAAACTCAGTTGGCAGCCCCTTAATTCTCCCGTGACACACCCGAGTACATGGACACGGAGGGCGACAACTTCAGTTCGGTCGATCTCATCGGCCGACTGCATGCAGACCTCTTCATGCAAGACCGTTACATCTTGAACCAGATACTCATTAAAATCCGACTGATACGGGCGCCACAATCTTCGCCTTGATGGCCACTGACGTAGAGGGGCACGCAGCTGACTATAAGATTATCATCCAAGACGCAGTCCTGTATGTCTAAAAAGTGAAACCGTATCCAGTCGTCCGACTGGGGCACCTCAAAGCATTAGAGAAAAATCGTAAGCCAGTACCCTATCCGGCGTGTGCAAACCAAGATGTTCTCTGTGCCTAAAGGGAATATGAGCGCCAACAAAGAAAACTTAGTCTAGGGGGAACTGCTCAAGCGATTGATTATGGCCTGTGTCAAGAATACCAGTTTCAGTGGAGCCTACCCGGAGAACTCATTTGACGTTAAACATTTCGGCACCAATGTTATTGGGGCGATAAGCAAGAGGTGAGAAAAATTGAGGACGTCTGGCGACTAAAAAGCAACCATATGACCCAACAGGAAAGAATTCCCCGACACCCAACATTCAGACTCGAGAATACGGAGGAATCTCGGACGTATCCTTAGTATCTCAGCCGCGCTTTTATTGCAGCTGTTCATGTGGAGACTATGAAGTATCCACATGGCCCCTAGCACCGGCTTGAGCGGAATTAGATACGCTAGCTCAGGAGCTGTGATGACAGATCAGCTCAAACAACTCATCTGATGTTAATGGATGAGCATTATGGACGTGTGATGGAGTAAACGCATTAACATGGGGAAACCTGGTAAATGCAAGAATACCTAGGAAAACTAAACTGTAAAATCCGACGTCGTACGGCTTAAATTTCCCACCGAAACAATAAACCTACATATATTTGTCGAGTGACATGTACAGCGGGCGATCCTGCATGTGACTGTGCATGTGGACGGACAGCAGGTCCCAGCCACGGCCCTGACGCAGAACTTTGGACGCGAACACTTCATTCAGTCCTATCAGATCCTGTTTACAGCGACAGGCCAAATCAACCAGGAAGAAGGGAATATGATCAGTCGGGACCATTACGCTAACGGGTACACGTTGTTTTGTTTCGATCCGACCCCCACCTTAGAGAACGACCATCAGCTTACCCTCGCCAAGCAAGGCAACTTACGGTTGGAAATTCACTTTGCACGAGCTTTCGGAATACCATCAATTCGATTTGCTACGCCGAATTTGACATCATTCAAGTGGACAAGACGCGCAACTTTCGGTGTAAATTTGTCACCTAACATGGATGCAGACCAGATTACCACCGTGCTGGAAAAAGACCCACGGACAAGCACTGTCTCTCAAGAGGACCCGAGACGTCTTCCCGCTAGACTGTGTGTTTCCTGCCGTATATCTGCTCAACACAGACCCTATGGATCGTCCCGGTCAACATTCGTTGGCCGTGTACCTGACAGAACAGCAGGGCAAATACTTTGACCCGTACGACCTGCCACACCTTCATCCCGATTTAACAACCTGTACTGACACTGTTTTTACCCTGGAACACCTTGAGGTACAAGGATTTGTTAATGTTGGGGGTGCGTCGACTCACCGGCTTGCAACTGAACTTGTTGATGTTGTCCCCGCTGTACAATAGTAGGTTTTCGAGCAGAGGGCCACCATGGCCTCACCCGTCCACTCGAGTTTGAAGGTCCGGGCGTCCTTTTGTCATACTTGTAGTGGTCTTTTCTCGGAAGTCATCGATCTCATTCGGCTTCATAGCGTTCTCGTAGTTCGGGTTTGATCAAAGATTCCCAAAGACGGCCTTGTACACGGAAGCGGTGTCTATTTCCAGAAGTTGTCAGTCCACAGATTCGAAGAACACGCCTATAAAATCGTACCGGAATTCCAGCATCCGCAACTTAGCATATCGGTAACATGCATTGCCAACCAGTTTCATGGAATGTCCGATGATGGGGCATGGTATCTGCTTGGCGACGGGTGGTGGTGACGGCCTCAGAAAATCCACGATAACATGCCTCGGTGGTGAATTCCTTCACTTAATAGACGGTAATTTCCAAGCCGTGTCCCATATACCAATGTAGTAAAGCGGTGCCGAGGAACATTTTCTCGCCAAACATGCTGTCGATTAACATACGCTGCGGTCGTGTCAGGTAGTTGTGGGCTTGAGCATATGCGTGCATGTGGTCTCCGATGTCCTCTCGACTCACCTCGGTGTTTTTGAAAATGTGTTGGCATTCTGCAAACGTGTCTTTCAGGTGCTCGGAGATATGGATGTCACATTCAACTAACCCGAAGAGCTGATTCG